>JABXWE010102752.1:0-49980 GCA_014611495.1 Limonius californicus | reverse complement strand
TTCGGATTTGTAGTTATCGTATGATGTGTTTACAGGGCGCTCTTATCGCTGGAAGTACTTCTAACGACTGCGGGCGTTTTTAGAGCTCATAAACGCTAGTTGTATATTTTCAAACGCAGTATTTTTTCCTTGCTCGTTTACTTTAATTTTATTTAACACTATATTAAGTGAATGGTACGGGTGGTGTGTACGTATACAGGGTTCTAGTGCATTTTAGCACAGTTATTGTATATGTTACTGGGGTAATTACTTTATTGGTATTTTTTTTGCATCATTAAATTACCGTTGTTGCAATTGGTCTTATTATTATTTGTTACCCTATCTCTGATAATTTTGTAAAGACGAAGCAATTAGATAAATGGAGAACCCGAGGTCCAGCTTACTCTAAATCAACATCTGGATTATTATCAGCGTAATCTTTCAAGCTGGTGGCGCCCTTTCTAAGTAATTGACGTAGAGTTAATTACTTTATGTATTCGACTTTATTTTGAGAATCGCCCATCTTCGATTGAGGTTCCGGGAGGCTGATATTAATCAACGAATTATTTATCTAATTTACAGAAATTTTCCTTAGGAAATTTTTGCAGGCGTCATACTGAATCGACTTGTATTCCAATTTAGTAAGGCCAGTAGGAAGTTCGATCTCAAAGTCTCAAACTAGAAGAAATCACTCATCGAATCTAGACGACTGCTAAGGTACAATTTGAAAGTCAGCCACAATATAATAGATCACATTATGAATTCCTAATATTTGCCATCGTAAGTAATGAATCCCTGACAGGATAAGTTGCTTATTAAGCGTATAAAGAGACAAGCATTTTAGGATGTATCAATATTACCTCATGGTATAACCAACATGTAAGAAACGAATCCAAGGTAAAGATTTCAAAGGCGATAATTTGAGAAATCTTTAAATATTATATAGTGCAGAAGAGGCCAAACACAACAGAAACCACGCAGATCTTAGGAAGATATCTGGAGGAAAGCACGAGGTCACGTTAGAAGTCGGGACATCAAAAGAACTTGAAAGATAAAAGCGAGAAGAAGCACATATCAAGAAGGTTTAACAACAGACATGTGAACGTCCAACAAACTCATCTCCCAAAGGAAGATGATTACTAGGAAAACTCCTAATATATTGGAATAAACAAACCAAGAAGGTTATATCAAATGAAGAAGCAGAAGAAGAACTGATTTTAAATAGTTTAGATTCTGTGAGTATTATTCGACAATGAACTATACCGATATAGCAATGGAAGACCTCTTACAAAAAAATTGAGCTCGGCTGACCGATTTGATCTTATTCATATATAAACTATTGAAGGAGAGGAAAAAGCTTTGAATTACCTGTAGGAGTAAAGCAGATACCGTCATGTTTTTACAACAGTTAATAGGATTCAAAGTACACTGCAGATACTACAGTTGTGTATATTCTAGAAAACAAAATTTCTATGAACATGCGTGACGGGATATATACATTCGCGAGAATTACCATCCAAGTATATTTAAACCTTTCAAACCTGATGAGAGAGACCTTCTTAAAAGTTCTATCAACGTTGATAGATTCTGTACACGTTCTTATATGTTAAGGAAATAGCTCATAAGCTTCTTATTTGGGGTTTAGCTATCACTTCATTGGAGTTTCTGCTTCATACCTAAAAATAGCATTATTGAATTTAAATAAGCCGACGGTCAGATATTGATACAGAATTAGCAACACCTGGATAGAAATGAGAAAATGCAGATCTCGTGGGATAGAGGCGCCGCGTTGACGCAACCTTCGGGTCACCCATCCAATTACTGACCGGAGACCACGCTGCCTTAACCCTCCTGATCGTACGTGAACGGGCACTACATACTGGACACAAATTATAACCAACGCAGAAGTTTAAAAAACGATTAATACAAAGCGCATTTAGATTATTATTTACAGTTGTAACCAACAATTTGAGTAGTAGTAAAAGTTTACGAAATTTTCTGTTTCATCTTCTGCATTTTAAAAATATAAATTTCAAGTGACAACGTTGTATAGTTAGTCGAACGTACGTTCTTAAATATATATGCCCGGCGCTGTACGGACTTGCATATTTCGATTAGTTATTTTTACGTTAGGATGTAGAACAAAAATGAAGTACAGTAATAGGCAAGGCATGGTAGAGGAGACAGCTAGGCTGACGTCACTGGTTCCAATAGGTTGCATGGGACATACGAATGGTATCACCAAGATGCAGAGGCAAATGCGACCAAAATAATGGTAGTACTTTCGACAAAACTAGGTATTGAATACCCAATGGGAGCATTGTATCCGATATATAATTGGAATGACGTAGAGAATTCGGACAAGACTGGATGATTTGAACACCAAAAGCAATAACCTGTAGCAAAATACGTACTGGAACGGACACCCTTCCGGCTAAGGCAGCTTATGCACCAATCACTAATAACTATACCAATGAAATTGCAAAGATTCCAAACAAACTTGCCAAACAATTCAGTTTCCAATATTTACATGGTGCAAAAGCTTATTGGAAACGTATATAAAGGTCTTAATACGTAGCAGATGTTAAGTTAGCCTTTCAGATATAAGTACATATTTTGAGTTCTAAGATAATACATAATTAATATTTTTACAACTGAACTATATTTTGATAACTATTAAAACTTGCAACGCAAGTTACAAGTTGAATAGCTTAAGTAAAGACAAGGTTTTGCTTTCCACCCCAACCCTTAGCATACATTTACTTAATTGAATATATAATATAAGATAGGGCAGCCTGGGAGCAATAGTTACTGGATAGGGAGGGATATCAGCCATTTCGGATAACATAAGCAAGAACACATTGCACACTCTAAGACAAGTGACAGAGGAAGAAGAACAATAAAGTACTATGAATAGGAAAAAGAAGAATTGTGTAAAATAGTGGCCTTTGTGAGGTCTATTAACTTATTTAATT
Organism: Limonius californicus; assembly: GCA_014611495.1. Taxonomy (NCBI): domain Eukaryota; kingdom Metazoa; phylum Arthropoda; class Insecta; order Coleoptera; family Elateridae; genus Limonius; species Limonius californicus. Next base: position 47,026 of record JABXWE010102752.1, on the reverse strand, counting down.
CTAGGTCACTATTCAATTTTATTACAGCACAGAGTTATATCAAAATTTATTTATAGTAATGCAATTGTAAAACGTTTTACACTATTGAAGCGGGTAACACCACGCATGGCGTATTCAGTATCCTGTAATAGACATAAGCTCACTACTTGATTGCCCTGAATGGGTCGATACTTACCTATACACTATCACAAGGGAATTACACGTAGCTTGTATGAAAAAGGTTTAAGGTAGCGAGTTGGGTGTTTTACTGGACACTATGCTGCGTAGTAAAATGAAACATGAGTAACCCAGATTATAATTTTGTGTGCCAGTAGGAAAAGTATGAAGCCCTGATTTTCGTCCCTTGGAATAAATTTGAACAAATTTTGAGTTATGTGGGAACTAAGTGATAGGAACTTTGACCTTTATTTTATGTTCTCTCAATTTATGCTATACGGCAATATTTATGAAGTGTCAAAAGCATACACAGCGTAAGAAGGAGTTTGACGTGTATAATTGAACATCCGGAAAGAATGTGTATTTCTAAAGATGACTAGCAGGAAAAGCATTGGAATGATATACTAATTGCATATTACGACTGTGTTCTAAATGTATTATTTTTATTTAATCGTAACGGTTCAATTTTTCCTTTTAATTTCTTTCCATTCCTTTTCACATTGAGAATTGATTGGTAATGATATCTAAGAAAATACTTGTTGTATTATTATAACAATTTGTTCTCGTGTTTCCCGTTCTTTGGCATGTCTTTTCTATTTAGAATTGGCTTTGTTACCAGAATAAATAATAGCGACCTTATTATAGCAAAAGAAGATCAGGTTACTATTAGTTATAACGATTTTCCTCCTATATGAACAGTTTATTCCGGCATCAGCTTTTGCCTAGGTCTTTTCCTCGAATATCCACCTCGTGATATCTTCTTGCTGCTAGCCATGTTCTTCCTTCTGGTATTCGTAATAGACCTTCTCACTAATTGGCTTTATTTTCGGTAATTCTTTCTATTAATCTACAAATGTTAAGACCGGTTCGTATATCTTAATTTCTGAACGTGTCAGGCGCAGAGCATCCCTTTATTGCTTTCATAATTTTCATTTCGTCTGCTTGGATTCTTATTCTTCTCTTTTAGTAGTTGTCTATGAATGGCTGCCATAAATGAAACTTGATACCGCTATTGTGTTACGGACCAACAAAAAAACGCCGCGTTGACATTTTTGTTACGGGGCAATCGAACAGGCCGCAAGAAATTCGATGGGAAAGGCTCTTCGACTAACACAGTTAGGAAGGATAGCTTACCGAACACTTATTTCGCAAGAAAACCGTCGATGATGCAATGTACGGGATATGTCAAAATAAATGTACGACACCCTTTCAAATCGCACCTATACGTACATTCTCCTGAAATAGCCAAGGACCCACAGCTTCGTGAGTCCAGCCCACTTTGTAGTGCTTCCTCCTCCCCCAATACTACCAGCAAAACACACACAAAGAAGGAAAACTACACACAACAAGTAATCGATTGAGAAATCATGATTATAAGTATATTAAACAAGAAAAACGTTTGTGTATTTACATACCATCAATGTTCAAAGGACTAGAGTCGGTTCTGCTATAAATTAAATGCTGAATAACATTTATCAAACGTCAGATATTAGAATCTTCTTAAATTTTGCTTTATTTTCGTAGTTTTACAATACATCATTCTTATATGAACATATACATAAATTTAATATTGCATAATCGCTTTGAGGCAGCCGTGGGTTAGAGGTTAGTGTGTTAGACTTCTAAGCTGAAGGTCCTGGGTTCAATTGCCAGTACCGGTACATCGGATTTTTAACAGCTGTTCTCTTTCTCACGGCAATGACAAACCAGCGAGGTATGCTGCCTAGTAAATCTTCCCTGGAGTAGAACCACTTCCCGTGGTTCGAAGCCCACGTGAAGATTTAGGTCCTCTATGTCTGTGGCACTTTAAACGCACAACACAGACATAGGAGAGAAGATTGCTGCATTTCGTAAGTGATAAAAGCATTCGAAGAAGATAATCGCATACTACATAGAATGCATATAATACATGGTAACATATTTTAAAGTCCTTATAATTTGCTTAATTGCTTTACCACTTTTTTGTCTGGCAAGATTGTGAATTTGGTGTGGCTTGGCTTAGACGGATATAACAAAAATGGGCGTAACGTGCAGGCTTAAAGTTCAAACCACCTTTCGATGCAATATTTATGGTAAGATTCTACAACCAGAGAGAAAAAGCTCCGTGGCCACTGACAGCTGAATACACAACAAAACAAATTCAATTAACTATTAAATATAACAAACAAACGACAACAAAAGATAGCTCTATTTTTTGAATATATAACAAGCAGTTTGTAAACAAACGCTCACTGTTTACAATACTCATTTACATTTAATAAAACGGCAATTTTTTACCTTAATGTGGAGTCACCATCGAGACAAGGGGAGGTCTGGAAGTAGGTTTGCTGTTGGTGGATTGCATAATATGATGCAATGGGAAAATTGTATACAATACCGGAAAAACTATGATTTTTGTATGACAAATATGGTAACTTGACTTATAGAAATTTTGCTGGGACGATAACTTTTACGGGGCAAGAGGCTTGGTTTTATTCGTATTTAAAGAAAACGAAACCACACAGTATTCCCACTATATTGCTGATTCTTGCGTACTGACTAATCGATTAATCAGGAAATCATTAATCACCAAAATATCCGTAAACCATAATTATTTGCAGAAACAAATAGACCTAGCCCAAATTTTAACGACATTGCACACACGTCCATATGCTAAGATGCGAAAGTCCCCCTTCCCACGACTACATAAATCATCATAGGTTCCTCGAAAAATCGTACCTTCTCGCAGTCATCGATACCATTTCTTGGAAGAAATAACCGAAAGATGCATGATGCACTATTTAGAGGACAAAAATTGTGATAAATCCAACGAGCATTCCAAATTCGAATATACTTGTATAAAAACTTGTTTTGCTTTTTCAATTTCTTTGAATTGTGACGCTTTACCTTATAGAACTTTTTTAATTTATACCTAGTCAATGTCTTTGTCTTTATCATAATTTTAATAACGGATGTTACAATATGTAAACAATATTTCATAACATTTTTTCATCTTTTCCAGTGTTCATTATGGTAGACCATACGTTTCCAAAACTACTAAAATATGTAAAGCATTCCTGTTTCAAAACCTTTCTCAAACTGTGTTTCATCTGAGGTACATTCTACTTAAAAATGTTATAATAATTTTTAAACTATACTTTATTTACCTGTTTTCCAACACTATTTTATCATAGTTTGAAAAGGGTGCTGACTCTGGAGATCTGTATCCATTCTCTTATATTTCTAAACTACGACGTCTTTCTTCTTCCCACTCTCCTTCTGCCTTTCATCTTTCCCATCTGTCATCATATCTACCATGCTTCAGTACGTATGCCGGATATTCGAGTTTTCATCTTTTAACCATGTAAAAGTTCTCTATTTCTTCCTATTCTATTTAAGACTGCCCCACTGGTACGATACCCTATCTATGGGATTTTTAATATTCTTCGGAAAATCCACATTTCGTAAGCTACTATTCTTGAATCTTGTTTCTGAGCCGTACAGTGAGTCATATACAAAGGAAGATTTGCAAGAGATAACAGACAACCTTCACTAGTTGGAGTGGCACCTATAGAAGAAGATATATGTTAATATCTAATTTGCTGATGTTTACTTGAAGAAATTCTATGGAACTAATTTAGAAACTTGTGCTCAACTACGTTACTATGCTAAATTAGGCATTTATATAATGAGCTTCTTGCAACTTATCAACAGTTGCTTTGGCTTCAAAGTTTGGTTGTTTTATTATTCCATTTAAATATAGCAATGTTTCTCTCTTAGAAATTAAATTAAAGCTCAAACCGGTTCAAAAGGAAATCAATTTTACTTATGACACCTTTCAAATTCATTCCGTTGTAACATTCGGAAATTGCCTCCGCACAACACCCAACAAAGCAGTCATCTGGACGGAAAAATCGGGTTATAAATAGTAGCCGGAAATATCGCTGCCATTGATTCAGCTCAAAATTTCCGCGAACAGAAAATGTGTACATGCCGGGCCTCATAAATCATTGCGTCCTTGTCTAGACGGCCTAACGTGTCTATTGGCACACACAATACAGGCGAGCAATTAATTAATCTCGCCTCCACGTTTCATTTCTCCAGTCACCCGATAAAACTAATATACGTTGTACTAAAAATCAATAACGCAATTTGCAGTAGATTAAATACAATCAAGTTTTATGTTCTTTTGGGTTCGTTAAACAATACGTTAGTGCCAGTTGTAAAACGACCTTAGTTCTGGATTACCGAAATAATGAAGACGAAACCAACTTAACCAACACAGGAATTACGCCACACATAAATTTACAATAGAGATGAAATCTTGAACATTTATGTACTCTTAAGTGTAGAGCTGTATAATTATGACAGGCAGGTTTATAAATTAATAGGGATGATGCGGTCTTGTTTACGGTAATTACGTGATGTTGCTGCAGATGCACTCCTGGCTGAGATTACATTATTAAACGGGATATTCATAGTGTTACAACTACATAAGCTCCTGATATTTTCTACATTAATCGTTTCTGATTACTTGATATCTACTGTTAGCTCCAATTAAGAACTACATGGTCATTTCATTTACAAACTAAAAACCACTTGGGAATGTCCTCACGTCCAAAATTAATTAAAGGAAAATAAACGTGTAGCTGATATGGTTTATGCAATTTGAGTATAAAAATAGCTTAAGCTAATATTGCATGTACATAGCGATATCCCAGACCTTTGGAACCCATAAAGTTCTTCAGAGAGTTAAAAAGGCTAGCGCAACAAGTAGGTAAGTTCGTTGGAAGTTACAAGCAGGGTAATGTTCTCTTTTGTGGCGTTGAATCTCATTTCAGGGACTTTTGGGAAATTAAACAAGCGAAATTATTCATCGTCAGCAGAAATAAGGATCGATATTGAAATGTAGTAAACATGACGTAGGTCCTGCAAACAGGCTCCTGCATTTATGATTGATGGCTAATTTAGGCCTGTAATTAAGGGTCCCGTTCATGTTGAAGGCAGGACAATAGGATTAACTTTTGCAAAAATGTCGTTATTCATATGCAGATCGACCAGAACAACGGAATGTAAATGCTGTTGATGGTGCTTAATAGAATACATCGCTGGAGAGTTTTGTTGGTGAATAATACTACTTGGAAAATTGTACCATTATACATGAACACCAGCAGCGAAAACGCTTAACATTTTGGAAAGATTTAGCGTAATAAAATGTTTAGAGGAAGGGAAATATAAATTCTGCTCTCTATTATTATTACACTTATGTCAAATTAGACAATTATTGCTGAATTTTCCATTAACGAATAGCTGTAGTAACAAACTTAAGATATATATATATATATAACAAGTTTTTTATCTAGACAATAGGGAATTTCCTGAAGTATTTTAGTCTTACAACTGTACAGCAATATTTGTTAACTATTTGCATCTTGCATCAAATAAGGATATAAAAATCGTTTTTTGGTAAGCGATGTTAATTGACTGACTTAATAAAATTAACCTTATCCTAGATCAATGACATTTACATATACTGTTCCACCACGAAAGTCAGTTGCTGCGAATGTGCCTTTTTCCAATAAAGCGACTTTACAAATCAGAACTAGGTACATGTTTTCAACCAAAACACTTCAGTGGTGAATTAAAATATTTCCCGCTATAACATTAACTAAGTGGAAGTTAGGAAATCTATGTAATAATTTGGTTTTTCTTCCATTTGTCTCAATATTTTTTTACTCTTACCACTAACCAGAACAATCCATACCTGAAAGTCATATGCAACTGTTTATAAAGACTAGCATACGGTTCGGTTGAAATAAGAAAATTAGGCTGTACACTATTCATTGATATACTTGGAAAACAATGTACTGAAACCCACAATTCCGAAATAAATCTTCGTTGAAGACATATTAAATTCAACTGGATAATTCCCTATGTCATTTAACACTTTATACGCAGGGTGTCAATTTGAAAACGTACAATATGTTATATCTCTGGAAGTACAATAGATAATGGATTTGTCTAGAAGACGTTTCTACAAAATGGATGGGTCATCGTCATGACTCATAAGGTAACATTCCCCAATTAACCCCTTAGGGTCTCGGTAATAAAAAAAAGTTACAACCAATTACATCCACTTTGTGCTACCGCATTGAAGAGCTCTTACAAGATGCTATTCAATAGTAGCAAAGGTTTTTTTCTCGACTCGATCAGGATAAAATAAGCTCGGAAGGTTCTCAACCAACTGTTGTAATTGGAATTTCAAAATATAGTTACTTAAATGTTCTAAATTATTTTTATTATTGTCTAGGAAATTGTAAAATCTACGCTCAACTTCGCTCCGTACCTTTTTTGTAGGGTTTCTTGCTGGATAGCTCGGAAATTCTTAATTATTTCTTGTGCAGGTGTACTATAGGCTTAGGCTGAGTTTTGTAGGCAACAGAATTCAAGTGACCCCAGAGAAAGAAGTCCAATGGGGTCAAAATCTGAAGATCTTGGTAGTCTTTATTTTTCTGAAACGTGTTTATAAAAAATGTTTGCTACTAGCGCGTTTAGCATTTTGTGCTTCTCAATGACGTATCAGAATGTGGGTGTTACTTTTGAAACTGTTTTATTGAGGTACCTAGAGCCTAAGGGATTGACTGGACAAAGTTACCTTATGAGTCATGATGGTTGCCGCACATGTTGTTGAAACATTTTCTAGAAAAGTTCAATTCCTATTTTACCTGCAGAGTAATACATTGTGTCATCTTATCATCTGATAAGCGCAGGAGTCCCCCAAGGCAGTGTTTTGGGACCAACCCTATATGAAACTGAAACCATCACCTTCGGGGACGACACGGCCATTCTTGCGTGTGATAATTTTCCCGGAACACCACACCCGCTCTCCAAACTCACCTAAACGTTATCTCCCAATGGTTGAAGAAATCGAAAATAAGGGTGAATGAAGCTAAATCCACCCACATCAGGTTTACTTTAAGGAGACAACAGTTGTCACCAATTATCATGAACAACACTCCAGTTCCTCAGTTAGATGCTGTTCGATATCTAGGAATTCACCTAGATCGTAAGCTAACCTGGAAGACCCATATCACAAAGAAAAAAGAAAAGTTTAACATCCGATATAAAAAATGTACTAGCTGTTAGCAAAACACTCATGCCTATCCTTAAATAACAAATTGCTTGTGTACAAAACTATCCTAAAGCCCGTCTGGACATATGGTATAGAATTATGGGTATGCTCCAGCTCTTCTAATATAGAAATTCTGCAACGCAATCTAAGACTCTCCGTTCAATAGTAGATGCACCTTGGTTCATTTCCAACAGACCTGTACATGAAGACCTAAAGATACCATACGTCAGACGGGCAATTAACCAATACGCACAAAAACAAAAAACTCGACTACAATTCCACCCAAATCATCTTGTTCAACCATTACTAGACGAACCGCCAGAAAGAAGATTGAAAAGAAAGTGGCCACAAGATAAATAATCTTGCACTGTAAATTATATATTATTGACATTGGACTCTGTTTGTATAGAATAATACCGCTAGGTATGATTCCCTTCTTGCCATAGTTATAACCACACAATTAGCTTACAGGAAATTATGAAATAAGTTACCTACTTTCTGATTGCTGATATAGAAATGTTAACAAAAATAATACATTTTCAAATTGAAATCCGGTATGATTAGGTTACAGGTTTGCATATTTATAAAGTATACAATATATATTTCTACATAACTAAACGTCCAGAAGCAAACGATGTCCCACATCGAAGAAAACGTAGATTAATATTGCAACACTTTAGGATAACTGTAATCTACGACAAAATTTTTTGAATGTAGTTCCATGAAATCATGTTTTCGTTGCAATAACATTTCAACATTATGCAAGTGAGTTATATTTTCGGTTGCAAAGTACTGCAATACTTTAAAAATTCGACCCCGCTTATCTATTGCAGAAACTTTAAATCAGGCAAAGCCTTTTCCGTGTTTGTATTAGCTCTAAAGAATTTTGTTATGTCGCATTTTCTTCCAGTTATTAGATATTCAAGGTACAACCCATTTAGTGTTAATAAGTAAGATTATGTCTGGATAAAACATTTGTTGGGTTTTATCTTGTAAACTAATAGTTTGCGGACAAATGTTTATATGAGTTTTTTTTAATTGTCTTGTTGTGCTGAATGTATGCTAGGAATTTAATCTAAAAAGTACAACATTTTCAAATTATCGGGGAAAATCGATTTTTCGTAATAATAAATTATCTCGAACAGAGTTGGGTTTATCCACTTCTAACAAAAGTACCGTTTTTGGTTATTTTCCATAACGAATAAGATTGGTTTGCCAAGAACAAGATAAACAAAACAATGTAAAAGATACTGTAGAAACAGAACCTAATCCTCCTACTTGAGACGCCCCTGGTGCTCGTATTAAAACGAAACCAATGTAACCTTGATGAATAATGTATGCACATAAAATTTTTAAACATTGGTGCAACTATTAAGGATAATTATATGAAGAAAAGTGATCGGACAAATCTCACTTTATAATGCTGTAGCTCCGTAAAAAAGCATTTTCGCACTAAGGTTTATACGAATTTTTTGTCCTGTTTTGGTGTAGAAGACTCGCTCCCACGTTTCACCAGCTATTTGAGGACTACTCTATATAATTACAGGCTGTCAAGAAAGGGACCAAAGAATATAAACATTGATATCGTGGCATCAATTAAAACTATTATAACAGTAGTAGTTGCATAATTTTTACAATTGTTTACGATAATAAAGTAGAACTGCTCTTGGTGCAGTCTACTTAAAGTTTTTTTTTGTATTGTTCTCCAATATAATATATAATATGTGGCAAGAACACATAAAGCCTGTCAAATGGTTTTTCTGCAGTACACAACTATTCACTTTAGTGTACATTAAGTTGTAGGACTCGGTACTACTTCCATTATCCTGCACAATCGCAAACCATTTAATGTACCTTATCTAAAATAATAAAGAGTATTTTTACTGGAATATAGGAACGTCCAATAGGTAACAGTTCGTAACAGGACAATTATTCCTGGACAAAAACCCCGCGGATATTAACCCCCCCCTCATACAAAAATCCCCCGTATAAGAAATCTCCTGGGCCATCATGTATAAAAATAAAGATTCCTTAAATAAATTTCCTTAGCGTCGCTCCATATCAAGTCGTCAATCTATAGTTGAATCATAATATCACCGAATTTACCGAAATGGATTATAAATATAAATCCCGGGATTTGAAATATTAAGAAGTATGAAATTATAACCTTTCAATTTTATTAACCATTTATACTCTCATACTCGAAGTTTTTAGGAAAACTTTATGAAAACCTATCACCACGACGATATTTACATCATCCAATCATTTTGTAACTAAGTTGCTAACTTCAGTAGGAACTGATGAACTTATCTACCTAAAGTAACTTTGATTGAGTAATACCTCTGAAGGTAAGCTCTACATCACGTCAGAAATCAAAGTCCAATGCCTATTATATTTGTTCTCAGAAATGATGTTTCAAATTCCTACAAATTTGATAGCTGGTTATCAGGAAATATTCCATTATGGAAATATTTCCAAATTCTACAGCTTAGTAGGCTTATGTATAGATTGGTGTAATAATTTGTTACATAGGTGTACGTTAAAACCCCAAAACTTTCAATGTAAGCAAATGTTCTACAAGTATCGCACATGCCGGTCTCAGCGGTTTAGTGGTCACCGCACGTGTCTGTAGATCGAAAAGACGCGGGTTCGATCCTGACTGAAGTCAGTAACATATTTCTGGCGGTGAAAATTCTGAAAGTGAACCTTCAGCTGCATAAGAAGTAAAGGCGTAGGTCCCTTGCCACTGCGATGTGAGACCCCCAGAACTGTAGGGGCTGAAACTACCCCAGATAGGCAAAAATCATAGCTAAGCTGTACAATGGGCTTAAGTTCATAGAGGTACCCTGAAAACTGCTACCTAGATGTCGCCCAATCAAAATATAAATACCATCACAATGCAAGTAACGCACATTCCTGAAAACGCTAGAAAATACTGCATTACAATTTATTTAAATAAATGGCTAGAAATTTCTAAAAACCTTTTATTACTCTGTATTTGTATTACTCTGAGATGTCTTATTTTTGTTAGTACTTTCACAGCTGAAAACGTTATAATGCACGTCATTCTATAATCGTATACATCATTAAAATTAAGAAAAAAGTTTGACAGCAGTGCAGACCAGATACTATTCTTAAACGTTTGTGAAGTTATAGATTTAAATTTTTATAACCTTAAATTCAGCATATACGGAGTTTTGAATTTACAGAGTCACCACAAGACCTATAAAACAACTCAACTACTGTCAAATGGACTATAACTTTCATGGGTAGTCGTAACAAAGTTATGATGTCAGAAATGAATAAGGAATAAGCAGAACTGTAAAATATTTAGAAAGATTTAAGTATCGTATGTAGTAATATTACAACATTTTTATAGGTTAGCAAAAAAAGTAAAGGAAATTTTCAATTGGCAGCAGCCATCGAAAGACATGCTTGACTGAGAAGGTAATATTGCTGAATAAACACATCGTTAGAAGATTAGCTGCCGGATACGCTCACAGCAATACTAGTTATTATATTGAGGTCGCTCAAGTGGGCGTGGGATTGAGAAATAAATCAATGCATTATAAACAGATATATTTTTCCAAAGTTTTTCCAAACAAGTTCTTTAAAACGCAATTATATTAGAAAGCTACATTAGGAAGACGAGTGTATACGTCCATACGCTATTTGTTCATTATAAAATCTATAATTCTTCAGCAGTTTTTCACAGAAATGCTTGTAAGAACTACAATTTGTATTACTTCTACTGAACTCACATCGAAGCTAAATAACTTGGGAAATGTTCTAACCTGCAAACATAATAAAAACTTTTAGACCTTGAAAAACTAATTCGAAAGAAAAACAAACTGGAGACAACTCAACGGTACTGTGATACGGTTTATTGCTCATGATAGTAATGAACCTCTGATAAATGTCTGTTTACTAGCTATTTGTTTGATAAATAAACTAGTTTACGAAGAATAACAATATAATACTATACAAAAAAAGTTTTTCTAAGATTACAGGATAAGTAAACTCTGAATACACGTCAGGATAATAGTATTGAGAATGATTCAATATTCTAGTGCATTCGGCAAAGACTGAATTACACGAGAGGGGATCAGAGATTCCTTCAAATATTACTAAATTAAAGGAGTCCTAAATTGGAATCCAAAATATACTGCGGCCTTAGCTTAGCTAAATTGTAATATATTCGTCGCTGTTCCTGTTGCTAAACAACTAAAATTGGTTAGAGATTCTTGCCATTGTTCGAATTTTAAAATAGTTGGATAATTCTTGACACGGGAATTACTTGCTTAGACGACGGTAGCTAGTAATCTATGTCTTTATCTGCTATAGTTCTTATGTTGTGCAATTTTCAGTTTCGGATTAGCGCTTTATTTGCACAGCACAAACTAAACGCATTTCTATCTTTGTTAGTTACTGGCAGATTCATATTGCCGACAAAGACGTATGTGGCAGTGACATCTGCGAACGAAACAAGACCGACACTACGTGCGACATATTCTGTCGGCTGACACGTTTACTAGAAAGAAACAGAGATACTTAAAGTATGTCACGCTGATGCAGCGAAACGTCTCTATTTAAATCTGTTTCCAGTAGTATTTAAAATGTTTAGAGTTTGATAGGGCAGTATTTTATTTTATACACTTGGGGAACTGAGAAGTGAAAACTATTTCGACGACAATGTCGGAGCCTTTGTCAACCCCATCCCAGATCCGGTCAAAATTATGACAACCAGATGTGTAAAAACTGTTGAGGGTCGATAAAAGGGTACTTTCTACCTAACTTAAGTGCTATTCTAAAAATCTGAAATAAAATTGTCTTTTACAAGTCCCAAATTTTCAATAATATTCGTAGCACTACTGTTATGAACAGCCAGTTCAGCATTGGATGTTAGTTGGTGTTAACCTCTAAAACATTTTAAATACTACTGGAAACAGATTTAAATAGAGACGTTTCGCTGCATCAGCGCGACACGCTTCAAGTATTTCTGTTTCTTTCTACTAAACGTGTCAGCCGACAGAATACGTCGCACGTATAGTGTGGTCTTATTTCGTCCGCAGATGTCACTACGACATACGTCTTTGTCGGTAATATTAATCTGCAAGCAAGTAACAAAGACAGAAACGCGTTCAGTTTGTGGTATGCAAATAAAGCGCTACTCCGAAACTGAAAATTGCCCATCGTAAGAACTATAGCATAATAGAGTGAAAATATTTCATTAAATTAAGCGTAAGTATATTATGTACCTAGGTTGATTTTAGCTTATGGTTCACTTTCACTTACCAATTTTCTGATTATTTCCTTACTTTATTACAATCTTTGATATGTTGTCTAATACTTAAATTAACAGTCAGTAGAAAAACGATATATTGCTGTAGCTTGGTTGAGTGGAATAAAGGAAAGCGTATTTTAGTTAATGTTAAGGCATCCTAATAGCCCCCTAAATCGATTTTAAATTAAATTAAGCCTCTAGCATTAATATTCAAAAAACTTTCATAAATGCAATAGTTGGTAAAACTAAAGAAATGCGTGCAACGTAAATTTGTCACCAGCTGACGAATGTACCTCCCCCGTTTAACCAGTTACAGCAGTGGACATATAAACTACTTGCCGAGTATGCGCTTTTGCATTTCTTTTGCAATATTTATGTATTAATTCCATACGCTTGCTGGTGTTTCATTCTGTTCGTTCACTAAACCCCGCGCCAGCTGAACCAGAATTGGAAAGTCCATCAAATGAGACTCAAATTCCTGCATATCTAAGTGATTTGAGCTTAACACAGATTTCGATTCGATGAAGAAAGTTAAGTTATACACTGTCCAGTTGTATTCTTGGAAGACGGCCTAATGGGTCTTATCTGCTAATCTATAAAATAATAAACAATCCGGATACAGAATAGAAGAGCAACATTTCAACACAGTATGTTATGCCGACGACGCCACAGAAGACTTGTATAACAGTTGGCAACAACAGTAGAAAATTACAACATGGAAGTATCGACGAAGAATACTCAGGTTTTGGTAATCAGCAAAAACCAACTACGTTACAAACTGCAACTCAATCGAAAGGTTTTAGAGTAAAAAAGGAAAATTTGGTCTCTTAGTGGAAGCAAATGCCAAAACGTATAAGATCATGGCGAGGCCAATATAGCAGATTACAAAAGAGCTTGTAGCCATCAGAGAAATAAATACACTTATGTCCATAACACAACAAACAAGACTTGACAGACAATGAAAGACTTCACGCCATAGATCAAAAAACGACGCAAATCATGAAACAAGCATGTAAACAAAGCCAATCCTGAAAAGTTAGTAAGAAAATGAGGGACTCCAATCTATGCGGCAAACGAGATGGAAAGAAACTACCTAAAAGATGAAGAGACAGCTGGACCACTACATCAGTGGATACCCCACAAAGTTACTTATATACATACCAGACATTGTCTAATATAGGTAAGAGGAAGAATGAGAAGAAGAATGTCATACAATTTAACAAAAGTGTAAAATTGTTGCCAATCGAAATTCAACATAGAATATACAGAAAATCCCAAATCACTAGCATAACCTAGCCCATCCGTCAACAAAATTTACTTGTGGATTTAACCCGACAGATTACTATTCTTGTCTATATTTTATTCATAAATATCGTAGAGATGGAATTTTGTTACCTACTTCTAGCTTCAATTTTGAAAATTTGAGTTTAATAATATAATCTTCAATTCAACATTGAATTGCAATAATGTTGTATAAATTCTTTAGTCTTCATTCTTAGGGAAAGCGTAATCAGTATAAAATTGTCAACATTGTATTTCTGTTCTGCTAGCTACTGCGTATCTAGTGTGATACATATATTCATTTCTTATAATGTGGAGCAAAGGTATACTAACAATTACCATTACCATGGTATTAACATAAAGGTTGGGCGTATAAAGTACTTAATTTGCATCCCAAATTAGCTTATTTATAATTTTTGCGGTATAGTTGCCATACACAGCTTAGAGCGTATTCCAAGGGTTTAGCAAATTATGTGCAATATACAGGGCGTCCAATGACATGAGCTCACATACCTGTAGGAAAGGTGAAAAGAAGTCGAAACTAAAGAGTGGTCAATTCTTTAAATCTATTATTAAAGAAATTATGGCCTGTGTTAGTTAAATACTAGAGCAGCCGAAAAAATAAATGATATTAAGTGGTATTTGATACCAACTGTCTACGTTACTGTGGAAATGATATTTATTTGTATGTCAAACAGTAAAGCACCTTAAAGTGTATTTTTCTGCTTGGGCATACAATGTTTACTTTTACAACGCGAGAGTACACCGATATCCATTACATGTGCGGTTTTTGTGATGGAAACTGAGTAGCAGCTGAGTTTTACGATAAGTTTTTCAACGAGTGCACAACCACCTACGTGAACACGGAACTTTCCCGAAACCGTCGACTGACTGTCCAATACAGCAAGTACTAGACAGAGAACAACATACTGCAAGAAATTTCTAATAATCCCAGCACCTCTGTTCGTCGTGTATCTGCACAAGTTAATGTACCACGAATGCGAGTTTGGAGAACATTAAAACGTCATTATTTATATTCATTTGATATCCAGTCTTTTCAAGTCCTTTTACCTATAGATTTCGTTAGTATGGAATTTTGCCTGTGGATCATTTAAAATCGAACCCTACGTAATAGAATTTTATTCGCGGATGAGGCAACATTGGAATGGATTATTGAACAGAAAGAACAGCCACTCTTTGGATTGGCTTCGATTTGCAGAATCCACACGAAATCACACTGTCAAGTTATCAGCATAGGTTTTCAATAAATATCTGGTGTGGAATTATTGATAACATGCTCATTGGTCCATTCGGTTTCGAGAACCATTTAACCGCCGACAGATATTAAATTTTCAAGGGGATCATTTGGGAGGATTATGAGATGATGTCCCTCTGGCGATCAGACGTGGTATGTAGTGCCATCACAATGGTGCCCCTACGCACTTTGCGTTACGTGTAAAACAATTTTTGAATCAACGGTTTGAAGGAAGTGTAACTGGTGAGGACAACAGCACCCCTGGCCTAAGTGCATAGAGATGCTTGGAAAACAGCGTCCTCGATCTCGCTCTTTCAAAGCAAGCAAGCAAGCAAGAGGAGAACAGTACTCCTGGCCTCCAAAATCTCCCGATTTAACTTGTTTAGATTATTATTTGTGGGGCCATATGAAAGTTATGGTATACCAAACACCATGAGAGACTGCTGAAGACCTTAGGCGACGCATTTTTGAGACAGCAGAACTAATTCAAAATAACAATGATATGTTACATAGGGCAATCAGATCTCTGCTAAGAAGAAACAGAATGTGTCTCGAGAACAACGGTGGCCATTTTGAAAAATTTTTATAGTTAATATAAACTAAAATAAATATTGGCTTTTCTGAAACTGTAATTATTTAATAAATAATAATTTAACGAGCTGTATTTCGAAAACCGTTTACTTTAGGGCAACGTAATTAGAATTTTTAACTATATTTAATCTAAAGATTATGTACACTAAGTAGTTACCTCACGTCGTGGGACACCCTGTATAGATTAAACATATTGTTCTTGGGGATCTATTTAATAGACGATGAATCATCGTCTATTGGCAGAAAAATTTTTAGGTTTCGACCAGCTTTCACCATGTATGCTGTACATAAGTTACCATGTATAAAATTCCTTCTGATGGTAGGTATTTGATTTGGCAAATATAATAATGAAAGAGTTTCATTGACGATACGTGAAATTGTCAAATAGTTGGTTTTTTCGAGTTTCGAGTTGTTTAACAGTAACTAAAAACCTGGAAGAAGGATTTCCGTTCAAGACACCGTCAATAAAATTCGCAATGTATCTTCCTTCGGCATCAGTGGTTTCGTCAACACTAAACCAAATATAATTATTCGAAATAGTGTTCCTAATTGTTTGAAGATTTTCTTCGTATAATTTTGGAATGTGCGTTCTGGCAGCTGTTCTCCAAGAAACAACTTTTTCTTTTGCATACTTTTCGCAGAATTGTGTAAATTCTGGAACGTCCAAATTAATTATTAGGATGTTGCACGAAATCATCATTTTACGCAAATCGTCATTAAAGTTTCTAAAGTTTTCGTTTTTGTTTAAACAATTCAGCAATATTTGTTGTTGGGGCTCGTTTGCATTCATTTTTCTTTTTTGGTGTGGGCCAGTAGCTACGTGCTGGTCAAGTTTAAACTTTTTATTAACTTTGATCTATAAAAACAATAACTGAGTAGATTAATTTACTAGAGCTTAGAGAATATGGCAACTAATTGACGGGAGCTTTGCCGATTTCTTTGCTATAGTAATTAATTAATTAAAACTCTAATTAAATTCTTAAATCTCATGACTGATGATAATATCAAATAACAAATTGGAATTTAATCTTTTAATTTGACATTAAAAGATGTTCTGTATTGCCAATGTTTAAATAGAGGGAATATTTTATTAAATTAAAATAACGGGATACGTACCGCTTCTGTGCAAACGGTACAAAACACAACACTTCCATCATATTTAAAGCATGCGTGCGGCTTCAACCACTTCTTAATTAAACTGCTTTTTGAACTACCAACTTTAGGCATTTTCACAAATCTGGGGTTGATACTTGCAGCTCTGTCAAGAAATAAATGACGCAAAAAAGAAACTGAAAACTTACCAGTCCCTTTAGTAAGCACTATATACACAATACGTACTATTTCCCAAGAAATTTCCACAGAATACCTAGAAGTACCTACCCAACTAATACCGTCTTTGTCCTATAAGCTAAATCTGCGTTTACCTGAACTTTCTGTTGTCGGATATTTAGGGAATATTGAGCTACTTGCCCGTAAGAAATTATAGAATGTTCATCTCCAAAAAATTTTTTTTGATATTTTATTTTTCCGTTTTTTTGCTAGAATATGCATTTACATGCCTTTAAAAGACAAAATATGCACGAACATATGCCACAGGCCGTAAACTTGTAATATATGCAAAAAAGTATTTACTTTTTATGAGTCTAAACATTAAAAAACGTTATAAGTGAAAAATTAACAAGTTATGCTCAATAGGAAAAGATATGATAATATACATTTGCTTAACTCTAACGATGGTAATGAATGGTAAACGATTATACCCCGCAGACGAAAAATAGACGGATACTAGGAACTGCGTACTATGGTGCTAGGACTTATCAGAAGGTCTTAACACCAAATAACGTATAAATAAAATACACAGTTGGAGAGATCAATTCATTAATATTGAGCTTTTGATAAAAATAATCGGTAACTGTTTACATAAAAATACATAACAACCCCAGACGACCCGATAGCCCGATAAAGAGACCCGCACAACATTTACCTCCCCCCCTCTCTCTCTAAAAAAAGAAAAAAAAAATCTCATAGAAAAACGAAAACTTCCACAACCAGGTGTTCGAAACAAAATTTTGACCCACTATAAAGAGGTAATCAAAAATTTGAAACGGTTGTGGTAGTTAAAAAACCCTTATGAAAAAATATTTTCAAAAAACTCTTAAAAAATAACAAAGTCAAGATAAATGAATACAAACTTAAAATAATACAATAAAGAATAATAATACAACAAATTCTTAATCTATTTAAAACTAAACTGGAAACCAAACACAGGAACGGCGAGGTGTGCAAGCGTCTGCAAATAGAAAAAGAAACCAACATGTGTATATAAAACAAAAGGGATAACGTGTACGAACACTACAAAAGATGTGTGTAAGTGAATGTATTATGACGAATCACGCAAAAAATACGCCGGTTTAAGTCGATCAATGGACACCTTACCTTCCCTTCCATAATTTTCAAGAATAAAATATCGCTGAAAACGCTGCAATACGCGAAACGGACCTAAATAAGATTGTTTTAACCCCAATGTATGCGAATCATTACGAAGAAAAACATGTGATACCGAAAAAAGATCTTTTGGAATGTACGAAGAAACATTATACGATTTAGTAAAAAAAAATTTTGCGTGAGACATCCGCTTACGAAGCTGCATAACAAAACTAGACGTATTGGAAACCGCAGAAGAATCCGAAGGCTGAAAAAAATGCCCCGGTAACCGAAGCGGAGTACCATATAAAATGTCTGAGGAAGAAACACCGACCTCCTCTTTAACAGCAGAACGCAACCCTAATAGAACCAATGGTAAATGTTGAACCCAATTTGTTGACCCAACTGACTTGAGTGCTTCTTTTAATGTCCGATGAAATCGCTCTACAATTCCTTGACTAATCGGATGTTGTGCAGAAGATTTAATGTGACGAATTCCGAAATCATGTAAAAACTCGACCCATGCTGATGAAATAAATTGTGTTGCATTATCTGTAGTAACAAATTGAGGAACTCGAAAACGAGAAAGCCAACTGGAAACAAAAGCCTCGACCACTTCGTCTGCTAAAGTAGAACGAAGAGGAATTGCCTCAACCCATCTGCTAAACCTATCAATAATTGTTAAAATGTACTTAAATCCGCGACAAAAAGGTAAATGAACGATATCCAAATGAATTTTGGCAAAACGAAAATCTGGTTCAGTAATGGGCTGCAATGAACTACGAGTGTGCCGTGAAATTTTGTTCCGTTGACAACTGTCACAAGACATAACCCATTTTTTGACATCCGTTTGCATGTTTGACCAAAGAAAGCGTTGACAGAGCAATTTCTGAGAAGCTTTAATGCCTGGATGCGCTATACCATGTAATTGTTGAAAAATAGCAAAGCGAAATTGAGCTGGAACAAATGGACGTAATCTACCATGGCTACGGTCAACCCAAATTTTCGTACCGCGAACCGTTTGTGATAATTCAAAACGTCGGGGTCACCAAATATGGTGCTAGGACTTATCAGAAGGTCTTAACACCAAATAACGTATAAATAAAATACACAATTGGAGAGATCAATTTATTAATATTGAGCTTTTGATAAAAATAATCGGTAACTGTTTACATAAAAATACATAACAACCCCAGACGACCCGATAACCCGATAAACAGACCCGCACAACAGTACAATCCACACAAGATCGAAAAGCATGGCCAAAAGTTTAGGCGGTGTCCCATAGTTTAGGCCCACAAGCCTACGTTTACGGTTTGACTAAGGGTGATGGCAAAACTGATATTCTTGAGTAGGTATTAGATCTCAGCAGCAGAAATAGGCTGACTATAGAAGGATATTGTTTTAAAAGGAACGAACGCAAATATTTGTTGTTAAATATCTAATCCATTCTAACAATCACCCGCAAAAAAAGGCAATCCAAAATTGAAGTAGATTTGTTCTTCTTAAATTATTAATTATTTAGAACTAATTATCACTGAAAAGTTCAACTATATTGTATTTTTTTAAAGAGTATTTTCGCTGCCAAACATACAGAATTCTGCAAAACGTTAGTACTAATTCACAGGATAGTCTAGGTTCAGTACAGAGATATCTTTCCTTTGAACTAGCTTACAGCCCGAAGGAATCTAATTTGGATTCTTCAGGCTAGTAAATAGGGTTTTGAAGTTTTCACGTTTGTGTCAACAATACACGGTCAGTTACAAACAAGGTCAAAAGTTCCAGAGCCTGAGGTGCATGTAAAGTAACCAACGAGGGTCGCGGTTATCGTATTTGCAATAAACAAGATCAATATATAGTTGTGTTTGAGGGCATACGGTGTTTTTAAATCGAAAGATATATGTATCCTAGAAGATGTCAACACAATTCTTTTACCTTATAAATTGTCAATAGAGCAACTATTAAAAATTTTACGTCTAACAAGCAGAAATATATAATTGTTTGCTACATATCTAATAGTGGCCTCTTTTCTCTTATTTATAATATGCTCAGTTTCATATAAAATGCACCACCCATTAAAAATAAAGCTAGCTGTATGAAAATTTGGTAAAATAATGTTTTATTATTGAATAATCACTATTTCCATTAAAGAAATCAAGTGGCTGTGGTGTTCGTCTACTGTCTCTCATCAACTTGTTGCTTAGAAACAAAATAATATCTGGTAAACATTAATTAGTTGTTTCGAGATTTTGTTACATTTTGTGACAGAATTAATGTTTTAAAATGCCTCCAGTAATACAACTTAGAAATTTTACCCACATTTCCGATTTTGATAGAGGTTGAATTATCGCCAAGAAAGAAGTTGGATTTTATTTTCGTGAAATTGGTAGAAGCGTAAATCGGGACCACACTACAGCTGCACGAATATGGTCTACTTGGTCAGAAGAAGGCATTCAGCGACATCGTCCAGCTGGTAGACATCCATGAAGCAGCAATGTTCGTGAAGATCGACTTCTTCGAAGAATGACTACACAAGAACGCTTTCAAACAACAAGGTTTATTGCTGTAGACTGTATGCGAGCACTTTACGGCCGCGTGTCAATGGCAACAATTTACAGAAGAATGTCTTCTTTTGGACTGCGATCCTACCGTCCATTCCAACCGCTCCCTTTAACAGCACATTACAAGGCTGTTAGGCTTGGTTGGTGTCACGAGCGGCAGCATTGGAATCAGCAATGGAACGACATTGTCTTCAGTGACGAATCAAGATTTTGTTTGTGGCCAAATGACGACCGTAGAAAGGTACGTCGACATAGAGGAAAAAGACGAAATCTAGAGTTTTTTCAAAGACGCCATACAGCTTTAACACCTGGAGTTATGGTTTGGGGTGCGATGTGGTTCGGTAGAAGATCACCATTTGTGTTCGTCCCAGGCACTTTAAACGCTATATTTATAACGTCCTGGAACCGGTGTTAGTACCATTCATGTAGACGTTGCCATACGGTATTTTCCAACAGCATAATGCACGTCCACACACTGCAAAAATTACCAGAACGGACCTTCAACAAGCACAGTTGCAAAGGTTGCCCTGGCCTGCACGATCACCAGACTTATCGCTGATCAAACATCTTTTGGACATGATTGGCCGGCGACTAGGACTATTGCTAAGAGCTTCTAACAACTTAAACGAGCTGAAACACCAACTTGAGGTGATATTGAACGAGATACCCCAAGAGAACGAAGACCATTTGATAGAAAGCATACCACGACTTTGTTACACACATTATTATTTTTGTTTTCGTTGTTGTTACTGTTTTCTTATAATTGTTAATTTTTTTTTATGAAATCCTGATCATTTCATACGCAATAATAAAACATTATTTTAGCAAAGTTGTAAACCCCTAGCTTTATTTTTAATGGGTGGTGCATTTCATATGAAACGAAGTGTATAATAGAAGATAAGTCTCGTATGGTTGCCTTCTAGAAACTAGGTATGAAATATTGAAAAATACGCAAGACTCCTGAATACAAACTGAAATAATGCTTTCTTTTTAGCGTCCGGCAGTATTGCCAGTAATCAATTTCCATTACCTTAAATTTATGTGGTACATCTATTTTTCACAATTTTGCTAGACATGTAGTTAGATTTACTATCACTGTTTTGTATCATTCTGGTTTAATGTGATTATTCATTTTTACACCTATAGCTATCTCGTTGCTACTTCGCTAGTCTTGCTGTGCTTCCTATTTTCGCATTTGTACATATAGTTTCAGTTACATTTAGTCCCATATATTTAAAGAAAATAGTATTTTAAAATATCCTTCATATCTTATGATCTACGCCTAAATATTTAATTGTTGATAGGCTTCCAATAGCAAACAGTGAAGTGCTGCTTCAAACTAGTCTGCAGACCGAGGACCATGGAAAGAGAGGCTGATAATTGCCCACAATTGATATATCTCTACTTAACTTCTCGGTATTTGCTATACACGTGTTTAACTATCCTCATTTGACATTTCATTTCCATACCTCAAGTGTTGTATTTAGGTATATATTAAACAGTGGCAGTGTAGTAGAGCACTTTAGGAATAGTGATGGACATAACCGAATGATTTCAGTAACCGAATTATTAGTATTCGAATGATTTTAAGAATCGAGATAATCATTCGAATAATTATTCGGCATTTTGGCATGCCGTTTTATGGTTTTCCGTGTTATGTCAAATATTAACGACATTTCTAATTATTTTATTATAATTGATTAATAGTTTATATCATTATCAGCGTTATCATGATGACCAACTTACAACAATATTTTTATACGGAAAAGTAATTTCAAAATCCGAACAGATTACAAGTGGTCATAACAGGTAAGATCAAAAAAATTAGTTTAGTTTATATTTTTAAGCAGTCACGTAAATTGCTGGAATTATTTCATTTGCATGCGTAATCGAATATTTCGAATTATTTCATTCGAGAAGTTTCCATCATTCGAATGAATTACTCGCATCACGCGATACATGCATCATCGAATATTGCTAATGATTTTGTTGCAGATATGCCCATTACTAATATAAATCCACAATATTGCAATTCTTTTCATAAAATAATGTAATACTCTTCTAGAGTCAGTCCCAGACAAATTCAGTATTGCTCTTATGAAGAGTGGTGTTGCCAGATATATTCTTCGATTGGTTTCTTAATACCAACAAAACTTTCAATTTTATGACTTCTAATCCTCTTAACTTAAGAATAACAACTGGCATTAGAAGGGATTACACGCAGTGTTTCCTCCTTTTACCAGTTCTACTTCGACTGCTCACAATTAACGGACTGGTGTAAAACGGAACTCTTATTAGTTTAGGACTTTTACAACTAATAGGCAAATTTGGTTAGTGTATAAACTATTCAGATATTTTGTATAGGTACCAGTTTGAAAACAACCTTCTATTTGAGTACTTTTGATTTTAAGTAAATACATATTAGGGACATTATGTATTTGATTTGATATTTAGCCTTTAGGAGCAATTTAGTTGTATGCTTGAATGCACTGTAAATACCCAAACTATAAAGTAAATTAATTTTTGAGTTACCACTGTTTATTACAATTATACTTATATCTATTGAATGCTTATTTGCCTCCAATATGTAGAAACAAATTCTTCAATGAGTAGCTGTTTGAGGACCCCTGAAATTCAGCACCAAAAGATTGCTTCAACGATAGCCGCGGGTAAAAGAAAAGTGGCAACGCTGTGTAGAATTTCTCTATAAGAATTACATTGCCCTATGCTACCACTGAATTTTAAGTCTGGGACATACTATATATAAATTATGTTCTTTTAACATCCCCATGAGCACATCAGTCAGGTTTGCTTTGTGCAGCCAAATAAAGTGCAGTTCGACCCAGACTGAAAATTTTAAGATGTTCGGATAAATACCAAAAACCAGATTTTTGGCATCTAGATATGACGATTATGTGATTTTAGTTACATTTTTTGGAAAAATTAATTTCCTCGATAAATTAATACACAAACTTGTAACAGTTTTTCTCACTTTCAGAAAATTAAAAAATAAAGTGCAATATGCATGTAGAACGTTAAATCCTCATTTTTTAAGCGGTTTCTAACAATTATTTGACGTTCATGGAGCAGCTGGAAAATATTTCCGATAACGCCTTTACTTACAGGGCCTATTACATGCTGTCCTGAATATTTTTTTTAATATTTCAAATAGTCCAGATATTAAGCTGATTGAAAATAGCAGTCTCACCCTGTATATGTATCTAGTTCCACTTGGGCACCAACAGAGTTGATATATTGTATCTACTACAGCTATACTATGGAGATGTTACATATCGTCTAATTTTATGATTTTATTTATACCTTATAAACATTGATTCATACTAGAGGGACTGTCAAAATGCTACGTGATTATTGTATTGTACTTCCTTTGTACAACACAAATACATCAGCGGAAAGGTGGTGTAATGGTCAGCATAGTTGCCTTCCAAGCTGTTGATCCGGGGTCGATTCCCGGCCATCGCAGACATTTTTTAATTATTATTTTTTGTTATAACTATTAATTATGATTTCTTCAACGTAGCATAAAATATTTAATTTCATTTCTTCGGTTAAAACGTGATTACTTTTACTTCTTGTTTTATGGGAATTTATTACGCATCCCTCTGATTTAAATTTTTTAACAATTGTTGGTATGGTTCGAATACAAGGAATAGGTCTTTCTGGATATTTTAGTGAAAATAAATCTCTCACAGTTCTTAAGCTGTTACCATTCTGATACCACATAAAAATTTCCACTTTCTCGTCTTTACTGTACATGGTTGTATAAAAAACGCAAGAAGACACTAAATAAAGATTAATTTTATGTTTCAACCTTGAATTAATTTAATTGTTTTGGTCACAGCATGCTTCAGTGGTCCGTATAGTTGGTTGCCTACATACTAGGCGTAATTGACGCGTTCTTTTAAAGGTATACATAGGAAATCTATACTAAAAAGAAAAATTCCCTGTATATTCGATGCATAAAAGAAGCATCTATATGGTATAACAATTTGCGGTTAGGGTAATTAATTTATGAACCTCAATAGCTTCTCTTCCAGTTGAAACAAACATCTTCCACGTAGTTTTTTAACCCAACTTTGTATCTTTCCTTTTGAAGCTCACTGGAGGTTTTAATGCTGTAACACGATCCTGATTCTAACAAGAATATTTACAATATCTAAGATATCCCCTATTATTTGTAACAAAGTTGTTGTCTAGCATTCCATTGTCAATATCAATTTAATTCCTACTCTTATTAAAGACAACTAGTTTAAACAGGTACAATGTATTGCTCTGATTTTAATTTTACGGAAAAGAGGAGTTAATTGTTCTATTTAATTAATATCTAAAAATTGCTTTAAGGGGCGCTTTTAGAACAAGAACAATATGAATGAGGTGATCGGAAGACATAATAAAGGCGGTTGTAGGTAGACGTAATAAATAGCCAATAGTCTTGAGTGATTTTCTCAATACAGATATGGTAAAGTGGCACTTTCAAGTTTATTAGTTATGCTTTCTATTTGATAGTTCCTTTGACGTGCGAATCAATTCCAATATGTTCAGCGAGCCAATACATTTAGTCCGCATCCTCATCAATATGCTCGATAGATCTTTGCTGATGTGACAGTTTGCGCTTCAAACAGTTTTATACAAAAAGTTTTGATGGAATTCACAATGGAGCTATTTTTGTTGCACCGGTTTAACATTCTAGTCAGTAGCTCAGAATATTCTGACAAAATATCGTTTTTACGTTACTACAAAGAATTGGTAAAATTTCATTGGATTTATTTATAATCTAATACTGCGTTAAGGTTGTGGAATTGGATAAAATACAGATGGTTGCAACCTTTACTGCTTCTGTTTAGGGGTTTAAAAATGAGCATGGATTTTTGTTAAACGTTTGGCTGGGTATTTTCGAAGACAGTCTGATAAGACCAGTATTTTCACTAAATCGTTTGACTGGCGCACTGTACCTTGATTTGCCAAATAACACTTTACTCTCACTACTGGCAAACGTGCTGCTGAATGATAGAATTCATCTATGTTTTATACCCGATGGGGCTCCTTCACATTTTTCAATCAATATCAGAGAAAACCTATAACGACAAATGGATAAGACAAGGAGCCTAATTGCAGAGCTACTTAAATTCTCTGATATTAACTCAGTAGACCTCTTTATTTCTGCCAAGGTAATACTAATTTACCTGTTAGTGCGTTTACTGTTTGTTTGTTTATAATAATGCAATTCATTAGTAAAACAAAATTGCCTACATCTTCGTAACAGTCGGTTGGAAGACCTATGTTGACTGCGACTCTATTGTTTGACTTTAGGGGTACTATACGTTGGTATCCGCCTTTCTTCTTTAACACCTTGTACTCGGTAGCTGCTGTAGGGCAACCCTATAAATAAATCGTCCTGAAATACGCTATACTGGTTTGTCAATAACCCATTCCCTTTATTGCATCTTATACATATGTTAACAGTTTAGAAACTAACAACGATGAGTTGGATATGATTCGAAGTATATCAGGGGTATATCCGTAAAGCCATATTTTTATATTCTGATTATTAGAAACTGGTATTTTCAACAGTAGTTGAGTATGTTCAGAAGAAAACATGTAACGAAGTTTTCTGGGAACAACCATTCCAGCATTTGGCAATCAAATGCATCTGCAGTAGTGTTAGTGGAATTTCAAATTGTTTTCCCCTACATACGCACCATCGCGTCCGATTACACTCTGGAGGAGCCGCATAGGGAAGTGGAACCATTATAAATCCAGAATCCCGGAAGAAATTTATTAACTTCGAGTCCAGCTCCGCCATACAAGGAAGTCGTCGAAGTTTGGGGTTCAGCTCCATCCGAGAAGGAGGCCGAAGAAACTTGGAGTCCGAGACTTCAGACACAAGAGCGGGAATGCCAGGGAGTAGTCATTCGAAAGTAGGATGGGAAGCATTTTTGGTTCGAATGATTAACTCGAATGAATATATCGATTATTAAAATCATTCGAATACTAATCATTTGATTATCCCCAGCACTGGTTTATACAAAGATTACATATCATGAAACTAATCCACATGATCGTTACGAACCCATAGCATGTTAGATATAATTTTCTTTGTCTATATTATTTTGGTCAATCGAAACATCATTTTGGTAATGATGACCCAATTTGGCCCTGGTTGTTCAGCTAGTAATTTTTTTAATTTTGTTATATTTCGAAGTGCCACATTAGGTAAATTTACCAAACATGAAATGCATATTTGCCATTTCCGCGTGGTATACATATTACAACAATATCAATATTGACACTTACAGGAACTCATACAAATGTTGTTTTATCCACTGTCATAGCAGACGTGATAAATATGATTCTGCACTCCTAGTCTGGGTAAATAATTTGGCTCTATCTTGAAAACGATTGATTTTCGAACCCATACCTATTACGACTTATTTGTTTGTATTGATGAGATCTATAAGAGGCTAAAATATTAAAACGTATTTTTAAACACCCTGTATATATGTCTATTACAAATCTGTCCAAAAATAAATTTTCTAATATTTCATATAAATGATATGTCAATCTAATTCGTATTAGTAGCCTCGCCTTGTATAGTAATTAATTAAATACTCGACGTTTTCAAAGTGGGAAAATATATTATAATGCAGTATTCACAGTTACTAATTATCTACCTGAGGTAGTAAGAATGTGACGATACGCCGGTTAATTAATAATTGTAACGCCTTAGAGGCATTTGATAATAATATATTGCCGTATTATCCTGACCCTAATATTGTATAACTAAGCTTAAAATAAATTCTAAAAATATTATTAATGGAGTCTTTGAAATAAATTATCATGCACAGTTTGGTACCGTCTTTTTTGTTGTCTGGTTATTTCCGATGGATATTTTTTCTTATTCCGTCGTTTAATGTTTTTTCTTGAGTTGTATACGTCAACGTAGAAGCTTTCGAAGAATTGTCCATGCCTATTTGTGGTTTTTTATTTACATATTTGTTTTAGAATTTATGTGATACGTAAACTACACATGTAAACGAATGTGTATTTTATCTAAATTTGGGCATTTCTCAGTGGAGTTTTGTAGTGTTCGGGTGATCTAGAGTGTGTTAAGAACACATTTAAATACATTTTAATTCTCCATTAATTTAATAAAAATATATAATTTCAATAAACGTCTTTACTTGTCCTGTGGCCGAAATGGCGAATATTTCCATACAATCATCTTTGCAAGATTTTAGTAGATGTTCTGCTTACTTGGCGTCAGTGGATTACCATTTTGTTTTCGACGGTGTTTTTTTCTGAGTGGCTACGAATGATGTTAATTCATGTAAACAAAATCTAAAATGTCAAAATTACATTGTTGAAAGAAAAATTTTCATCTCATAAATTATTTAAACGCCACGAACCAAACCAATGAACGCGAAAGCGAATTGAAAGAAGGAACATCTACGGAGAGTTAAAATAAACTTGAAACTAATTTGGAAGATATTTCACTGTGGTTTTGAAACTAAAGATCGAACGTCCCAAAATTTTCCTTTTTTTCATATAAGTACCCTGAAATTAAAATGATAATTATTTGTTTTTCAAAAACGTCGAGATTTGATCAACAGTTTCTAAGAGCACTTTTAGTTTATCTGATCAACAGCAAATTATTCAATGAACGAAATTTTATGAATACAATAATCTTAGGCACAACAATGTAGACAATAACAAATTATAATTATAAAATTGTTTATGTTAGGGGCAGCACCATAGCAATATACTGCCTCGAAAGGAAAACATTAATTAGGAGCTAATAGTAGAATACATTAGAAGGTAATGAAAGTACGCACACACACGCGCCCGCGCGTAAGCTGCTAGTAGTACGTGGTTTTATGAATTCCTCCTAAGGGATTTCTTCTTCAATTTTACTATCGTATCAAGGAAAGGAAGTTTTGTCTACACACTAAATTCTATGCGTTTCAAAAAATGCCTAAACCTTAAACTTTCATTACTTGCTCCAAGTAGAATGAAATTAATTTCCCTTCAAAGACCCTTTAATAAAACTTGATTCAAATGCTTTGTTCTTTTATTAAAGACGATTTCTAGATTATCTTAGCATAGCCATGAAAGGCTGATCAATTTGGAATTATAATTTGGCTTTCCCTCGGTTCAGTGAATAAGGCAGTAATTTTTCGGTAAAAATAGCGTTTGTTTCAGAACTTCGTTAAGGTCAATTTATAGAACGATTTCCTTCTTATATTTCTCTAAATCTGAAGCGATATTAAGGCTGGTGATTAGGAATTATTGTTCCAGGCTTCCCTTCGCCTAGAAATTTACTGAGGATCCGGTGTGTTAGGAGCAAACATATTTGTTTGTGAATAGCACGAACACCTTGCCTCAAACAACACCATTGTTTGCGAAATTACAGTAGCTTATCACAGGTATTTCCATTACAGATAAACTTCAACCCTCGGAGATTACTGCTACATCACGGTTTTGTATTACTAGTAGTCTAAAATTTGTAATTTCTGGCAGCTATCGTATCTTCTGCAATGCAGGAAAGTTTTACTATACGTGCTCATAAAATCGGCGAACAAAGCCTGCTACAACTAATGATATTTTGTTTGTAAATGAACCTGCCTGGTCTGTGGTGTGAGTTCAAAACGATTTGCATTTGCCCATTAAACTGCCGAATTGTGATTAAAGCCCAGCAACGAATTAACGTTGTGTTGTACGCTCTAATGACGGACTATTAAGGAAGGGTTTCAACCGATAGATAGGGAATAACGTACGTAATCACGACAACACGCATACGAATATGTTGCGTAATTAACCGTATTGCAAAATCGGTTTCAGTATAATTCATATGTAGGTTGATTCAACATGCTACTATCTTTGTTAAATTCACATAGTTTGTGCACACTACTTGACAATTGAAAAGTTCCGTTTAGACATAAGAGCATAATATAGGAGCATATAGTTATTTCATAATAAACAACTTAGAAATGGAAGTTCGGTGCGCTTGCAAAGTCAAATAAATTCTTTGATATCTTTCACAATCTGTTTAACAGACAGGGGTATGCAGCGTGTCGTACCATATGTAGATTTCGTGATTTTTCAATTTCTTTTTTTAGAAATTAGCAGTTTAATTAAATAAAGCATTAATTGGAATGAGAGCCCCGTACCTAAAAAAATGCACAGAACATATAATACAGTTTCCTTTACATTCACTATGTTCGTAAACTTTACGCACATGATATATGATGTCGTAGCATATTACTTTTTAGCTAAAAATTCTGAAAATCCAACGTATTATAAATCTTGCAAGAAATACAGGAACAAGAATGTAATGCATACTTTTACCAGGTTTAAATTAATTTATGAAACTTATGTGAGATTTAGAAACTCTCACTTTTTATTATACGAATACGCAAATAAAAATGTACTGCTCTTGAATTAAACCATTGTAGCATCTGAAAGGCAATAAATATATCAAAGTTAGAGAAATAAACTAAAAATAGCAGCCTTTTCATGTTGTAGATTTGTAGAAGCACAGATCTAGCACCATCACAATCAACCTGTATCTATCCACTGCTGGATGTAAGCCTTCCCAATTTTCTTCCACTACTCTCTGCTTTGCGTTGCGTTTTAGATCGTCTCTCCAACGTGTTCTTGGTCGGCCAGTACTTCTTCTTCCTGTTCTTAATCTCCAGTCAATTAGTATCCTGATACATCTGCTATCTTCCAGTCGTGCTATGTGGTCCACCCAATGTCATTTTAAAATGTGCTGCTTTTCGTACAACGCCGTCTACTCCAGTTTGTTCTCTGATCCATTCAGTTCGTTTATGGTCTCTTAAAGTTATTTGCAACTTATATCGTATACAGTCGTATATGTTAGTTTTAATTCCGATACTGACCATGAATTCGAACGGTATCGTGCTACTGAATAATATCGTCGACAATCTTTCGAATGGCGCAAGCCGCATTTCGTCACTTTGGAAAGTACAAGCTTCGGAAACTTTAGAATTTTCCGAAAAAACGGCACAAGCTGAGCGCATCTTCACTTGCGAAGGGACGCCGAGAAACGACGGAACTAGATAACGAGGTGGGGCTTTGATAGACGGGTTCCAAAATGAGCCGTGAAGACGGTCGTTTCCGAAAACGAGCTCTATTGAATAGCCCAAACCGCAGGCAATACGACTCCAAAATGCCGTCTATTTCGATTCGTTTGTCGGCAGGCGCACATTTTTTTTCGACAGAAGTAGTAAATTACTAAATTGCATATAGGAAATAATTGCGGAGAGACCCAAAGGCAGTTCCACACCCTGCTGGCACTTTAACCACGTTTGAGAAAGTTGTTACGGGCCAAATTAATTGCAAGAGGTACAATTCATTCTTGGCCTCCACGTAGCCTCTACTCGACTCCATTAGATATAGAGTTATTGAATCATGTAGGTCAATCACCCCACACATGCAAACTCTGTTACGGGCCAAACGAGCTTTTTCGTCGACCCGCAACAGGATAGGTAGAAAACAGGCTTAGCTTAGCTCAGAGGAGTAGGGGTGGTTCACAAAAACCGCTTAAGGGAAGATATCTACTTGTGTACAGGGTATGTCGAAATTAACGGGCGCCACCTTCCAAATCACAGCTGATTGCGGGTTCTCGTGGAAGGCCGTGAAGCCAGCAGCTTACGGGAATCGGACTCGCCTTTATTGTGCCTCCTCCTGTATGTAAAGCTTGCAAAGTTCATGCACACAAAGATAAAAAATATACAGAAACAAAAGATGTAATAAATTTCAAAACACATACAATTAAGCTATTGGAAATAAATGACAATACAAAAATGACCGCAAATGGTGATATTATAGTTCAATACTACAAACGGTTAACTGAACGTTCAAAAGGAGGCTCGCCGCCCTTGGCTTACCCCATTTAAATTCTTCAAACAAATTTACGCAGCCAGTGGCGTCTGAGTTTACAAGAATAATACAATCCATAATTACTTTTTCAAATTAACAGGAAAAAAAATGACAATTGACGACGGAAGGTCGCTTTTAGTCGCATCAAAAAAAGAAGGTACAATCACCTGAATTTTGAAAGTAAAACGCGTAAAAGGTTTTTTTTTTCACAACACAAAAACTAGTTGCTTTACCTCGACTTTCGGTGAATTGAGTAGAGAGAAAGGCAGGCACAAATTTGGGGTGTTCTTAAGAGACAGGAAAAATCCGCAGGCACAATCTGT
This sequence comes from Limonius californicus, assembly GCA_014611495.1. NCBI lineage: Eukaryota > Metazoa > Arthropoda > Insecta > Coleoptera > Elateridae > Limonius > Limonius californicus. The sequence goes on along the minus strand of JABXWE010102752.1, from coordinate 15,117 downwards.
GGTGTTCTCAGATACGAAAAAAAAAAAGGTAGACAACTTTCTTCGGGGAATTTTGGAACGAAATATTCGCTGCTACGCCCTTCATAGTTCGTCGCAGCTACGGCACATGTACAGGAATAAGAAATGGGCTCGATAATAATCCGCCAAAGGCGATCGGCAAATTCGCAATGAATTGCCTTTCAAGGGTTAAAATTCCGACGTGCTTTTCTTTTTAAATCCGACACATGTCGATAGTTCTGTTCACCCCACGGCGAAAACAGCGTTACGAAATTCACGCGATGGACACTCATCGAAAACCCAAGCCGCCCCTGCAGTATTTGATTACAGCACTTATCGCCAGCGACAGAGTCGAAGGAGATTAAATTAAAATAGAATTTTGATTCCTATGAAGCGGTAATTAAAATACGAGTTTAATTCAGATGAAGTGGCACAATCAAATGAACACAACAAAGTTAGTAGCGTGACGCAATAAGCCAAGAGCACCGACAATTTTAGGTACTCTCCGAGGCACGGCGGGTTGCAGCGTGTGAACGAAGATTTCTGTCAACCATGCCAGTGGGCACTACGCGGACCGTTGCTTAACTTTGGAAATGGAAAACCGCGATGACTAAAACAAAATACCGCCGGAAAGGTCATGGCGGCGATTTTGACTATGTCAATGTCAATGTAGAGCGGGGAAGGATTCGAAACATTTCAGGCGTGTCAATCCCGACAGCACGCGTTTCCGCCCAGACGTCGTCGAAATTTGACGGTTTTAAGCAAACGGTGGCGATTTTAGTTTTCGAAAAACTGCCGAAGCGGCCATTTTAACAACCTCCAACGGATTAGTTGTGCGCCCTGAAACAGTTTTGACCTATTGAATTGGCGGCACTCCAATTAATCCACATCATTTAGTGTGTACGCGGTTTTTGTAAACTATCAACCGCCGCATTGTGTTACAGATTCTAAAGAAAGTAATAACTATCAGCATGTTTCCCCTTGGCACCCTCTTTCTATATATATATATATATATATATATATTTATATTCGGGTTGCACTGAGTTAGTGCACCATGACACTGACTGGCCCACAGGGTCAAAGTGGCGACCGGTTGCGAAACTACCGGTCTCCACGTAAATGTATCCCATTCGCAACATTCGTTTCTTAGTTCATAAGGGTTTCAAGTACATTTCCAAAAGCTACGTACTCTCAGTACAGTAGCGGTTCACGTCAAGAAGATGATGTTTAATACGGAACATCGTATAAAATTCTTTAAATATAAAGTGAGAAGTGCTTATGGAGCTATAGAACCCAAGGGGTGATATATTTTTATTAATATGCAACATATCTATGATAGATTAAATAATTTGCCAACTAACGTTCCTTTCATCAGTTTTAATGCAAAATCCTAAATTATTACGAAACCTAGAATTGTGGCAGAATAGTGTGCGGCTTAAGCAGATTTCAACAATAATTTCTTCCACTAAAGTGTCATGGAGTAATAATTGCTGTTAGTTTAAGATTTGGGATTTCTTCAGCGCAATGCAAGGATAAAAGCACTCCCTTATATAGACGGAGATATATGAATTACTACTACAATTTCATTATTTAGGTTACTCATTAGTTGTATACGATAAAAAAAAATAGTAGTCACTGATTCGAAACTAATACAATTACAGAAGAAACCACGAACTATGTAATAAGGGAGGACACTAAATTAGCAGCTCGTTAACTTCGAAAATTAACCTGAATTCGGCACTGAAGTGTGACATTAATTTCAACTTCTTAGACAATTATGTGTGCGACTGCATTAAAGCCGTTGAATTGAAAATTTACAGTAGATGGCATTAAGACGTACTATTGAAGGCAATTTAGACAGTTTAATTCTATATAATGAGTTTTTTTACTGTTAAACTTCGAAACACTAAACTGACTTTAGAATTTTTAATTTAAGATACTCTTCCGGTGAATTAAATTTCAATTTATGCTAATCTTATACTTCTGATAAAATATATCTGGCCGAAGACATTGTTGCCAGATGTATTGCTTTTTGGAATTTTTATTTTACTAGTATTAATTATGATAGCAATTAACAAGAGAAGCACCCATCGGTGCAACCGTAATATAGTACAACCTAAACAAGTGAAAATCAAAAAATAAAACATTTTTGATAATGCTTGTACATAGGGGGCACTGCTTGTTATAGCTTGTCCAAAAATAATTTTTTTAATATGTGTTTGAAATAACCGAGATATCAAGCTTAATCATCTTAGCAGACAATCCTTGGAAAGTAAAAGCTAAACAAGCTCGAAGCAACAAACAATAGCATTAACATATAACATTACTTCCGTTCGATTCCATACATTTTTAAGTCGTTTCAAAAACGATTGAACAAGCATATCAAATGTAACGTTGTGCACGCCTTCATCATCACATTTTGCAAATAATGCTCATTTAGTATTGGTGTGCAGTATACTATTTGTTTAATTGTACCCTAAACATAACAGTATAGTTCTTGGTGGCATTGAATGCATAGCTCTTCGCCCAATCCAATTTCCTCCAAATACCTTATTTAAGTAATTCCTAGCAATCCAACTGCAGCGAGCAGGACAGCCATAATGTTGATATCAAAGTCTTTTCCGTACATTGAATATTACATCTTCCAACAACCCGAGCAAAATGTTTCAAAGAAAATTCAAGTAATGTTGTCCAGTTAAATTTGGTTACCTACTATGCCACCCCAAACATTCATAGAAATAAACTTTTTGAAAATCCAGTGTGGATTATCTTGAGCGTCATCGTGCGAGTTATAACTATTCACTTCACCATTGTTTGAAAATTTTGCCTCAGCTCTGACAATAAACAATTTAAAAAGTATGGACCTAGAAGACGTTGCTTCCGAATAAAATTTTTTCTGAAGATCATATTCATACAGTTATTGCACCACAGTAACGTCATAGAACTCAAATTCATTTGATTTCAGAATTCTTCTAACGATGGTTCTAGAAATACTCACATTTGTGCTTATATCTCTTTGATTTACATGGGGATTTCCGTTTACTGCCTGTAAAACTGTTAATTCATTTTGTTGTTCGTATCGTTTTTTGCTTACATCATCGAGAATTCACAAATTTAGCTTGATTTCCCAAGGATGTTTTAAGGTGCTATAATATTTTTACAGACGGTGGATTTCTAGTTGGATAGCACTTGATATCTAAATTACGGACTGCACTGCATTTCTGCGGCATTCATTACAACTTAAGAACAAATTATATAACAGAAGTTAAATGATACAATAGAAAGTTAATGGTAATGTAGTATATACAGGGTGATCATTTTATCTTGCAACAAGTAGGTACGCTAGACACATTACAGCTGTTTGTATTCCATAGGTATTTTAGTAAACTTTACATTCTTTAAATAAGTAAAGATCAAAGTAGTTACGTTGGATGTACTAAGAAACTAAAAGGAAACTATTTACTAATAAATAAGATGCAGTTTTGCAACAGGTTTATTTACAATATTAATTTCTTATAATTTAAACAAAGCAAACACAGAGGAAGCGAAAATAGCATAAAAATTTGTTGACAAAAAATCAAAAAGAAAAATTAATTTAATAAAAATAAAAATAAGAAACTGATTAATGACGTAATAGATGAACTGCCGTCCATGTTGCTATTCATATAAGTCAATTCGCCTCAGAAGAGAATTTCTAACACAAGTTGTCATATGTGGGGTGATTGACCTACATAATTCTCTAATTGTTTTATGTAAATCTTTCTGTGATTCCACAGGAGTTTCGTACACGTTGATTTTTACTTTTTCCCAAAAAAATAAGTCAAGTCTGGAGTACGTGGAGGCCAAGGAAGAATTGCGTCTCTTGCATTAATCTGTTACGGAAAATTTCATCTTGGTGGTTTCTTACAATTCCATGGTAGTGGGCAGGTGCTTCGTCAATTTGAAACCACATGGGCTATCTAACATATAGTGGAATGTCTTCTAAAAGTTGTGGCAAATAATTTTCCAAAAAATGTAAACAAATTTCCTTATTTAAACGATAAATTTGTCAACGATACCACACTACATATTTACAGGAAAAATTCTTTGAAAATGTGCTTGCCGCATCCAATCTTGGGAATAGAAATGGCAATTATTTCTATTTACACACCCATTGTTACTAAAAGTAGCTTCGTTAGAAAATACAATATTTCTTAAGATCAGTGGATCAGTAGTAATATCGTTTTTCAAAAATGGGCAGAAATTCACTTAAGGTGGGTAAACAACTTCAGTAAGGTGTTGCACTAATGTGACGTGGTAAGGATAGTACCGGTTTGCTTCTAAAATACTAAATACTGAACTATGGCTAAAGCCTACAGTTCTTGCAACTGCTCGTTGGCTTTTATGGGAATTACCAGTTACTGTCGATTCAGTTTCTACACCTCTGACATGTCGTTGTTTCACCTATGGCTTGCAGAACTGTCATATTTCTAGAACATTCATTACAAGTGCGGGTATCTTTGTGCATATTGTCGTCCTGCTAAGGCCGTCGCCCCTCGGTATTCTCCCAACATCATATCCGTTTTCTCGCTATTCGAAAACATTAAAACTGATTGTTATTACCACAAGAATCTATACAAATCAATAACCTTGTATAGCAGTTATTAAAGTTTTGACTCAACGGTAATTAACAATTGTCTCTCCAAAGAACCTTTAATGTAAAAATTTTTATTTTTAGTTAAAAAGAAAAGTTAACTATGCATTTCAAGCGCATATGAGAGGTATAGACTACCTACTCGTTACAAGATGAAATGATAACACTGTATAGTATATAACACATACAAGTGGTAAAATAACAAGGTAATATTATTTTCTTTAAAAAAAATTAGTTTCAGGGAACGTCTGGGGTATAAAGTGTTGTTACAGCACTGTTGCAGATTTAACAGATGAACTGAAATTACAGCTAGGAAAATATCAGTCAAACGATGTTTTCCTCTAAATTTTTTTATTTTGTATATAATGAAAAAATAAATTAAAATTCGCTAGTACTAGATTAGCGCCAGAGCAGGTTGTATGAAGCAACTTGCCAGTTTACGATGCTATAAAGAATAACTTAGTCGCTATCGCCTATGCAATAAAATTTGCACCACCACCACCGCTAACGGCGTGTTTCCGTGAAGTTGTAATCGCCAGTTTGTCTGTCAGCGGCGCATGGGATTTGTTCCAGAAGCGACTAGGATTAAGTCTTTTTTATCGCACCTTATAATAATTTTTTTTTTACCCTTACCGCTATTGATTACGATGGTCTAGATAAAAAATATATGACAGGTTCGGTAGTTCTAAATAAACATCCTGTACATAATTATTATCATTGTTATCGCCATAATAATGTGTAAACCACATATCGAGAGAGTTATAATATTTGAGGTTATGGCAAATTACTGACTAATAAATTGTCAGGAATGATAAAATTTTGAATGGTGTAAAACGGTAGACAGACGTGTTGTCAAAAGGAAAGAAGCTAGTCTAATAATTTAACGATTTTTATACTAAAAGTATTAATTAGTGGGACTAATTATGATAATAAGAGAATCACTTTATTATAAATTGGAACATTATTCTCTCTTCTCTGCCTGCATACAGCTAAATTGTAGGGAATTTGAATCTGTACTTGTGTTTCCATTTATCTTATTTTAGAATTTAGAACGGTCTATTCTTTACGAGTAAAATGAATGGAATTGTAAGACAACTATTCATTCGGTAGTTCAAATTTATGTTTCCGTATTTAAAACATTCATTTTTAGCGATTTCTTTCAGCTATTTATTTCAAGTAAATAACTGAATAAAATGACTTTGAATTAATTTGATCTCAAGTACGTAAAATATCCAATGACAGCTGTCTTTAACGCGGTCTGTTATTTATATACATGGTTGGTTATGTTCAGTCCATAACCTTCCTAAATTATTACTTGTTTATTGAAATTCGTGTTGTTAAGGAAATTGGAGTTCAGTGCAGTAGGTGATCACGACCTAACACCCATTCTTTGGCCAATAAAAGCAGAAGTGAGTTGCTGAGAAACCATTCTTGATCTAAACGTCAAGAAGCACAGGTCCTTTACAGGTTTCCTTAACCCTTCACCTACCCAGCGCTTTGAGGTGTCTCAGCAGCTTACGAGTTTCTCTTGATGATTGCTCTTTTAAGTATCTCAGCTGCAGCATCAAGTTCCATTAACCATTCATTTGCCCAGCGCGTTGAAGTATCTCAGCAACTTACAGGCTTCCCTTGATGATTGCGCTTCGAGATATATCAGCTGCAGCTTCAAGTTCCTTAATGCTTCACCTTGCATCTTCAGAAAACCACCCTGTATACAGGCCTATTACTTCCTCATTTTCCTTTTGTTTTAACTGAGCAAATAGTCTAAATTTCCCAAGGAAATCGTTTTACTTGAGATCGCATGCACTACCCCGGCTAATGTTTCCTGCAGTTTCCTAGTCTGTGTAAGTGAATACCGGGGGTACTGTATTGCACTGTCTGCAGTTGATATTGAAACTAATCGAATTATTATGCCCCGTAGTGTTTTATTTAACGCATTCTACACTATTGTAGATTTGAACCTAAGACGATCACGACGAACAGAAGATAAACGCAACACAAGGGTCCGTACCATTACAGTACATTCTAACTATGAATTTTGCCTATCTGGGGTAGTTCCAAATCTAGTAGTAATTTTGCTACTTGAATTTAAAATTTGGACGCCTAAGTAAAATTCTGGTTTGTGTTATATATGTAACGTTATATCCGTTTGGTAGTTTCACATCGTGTGAAAGAAATATTTGACCTTATTAATTTTCGTTGTACCAAGTCACATCTGATTAGCGTTTCAATTTGCTCCGAAGCTATGGTGTATCACCCCTATTTCCATAGATTTACTTTTTGAAGTACCTAGGGCCCCAAAACGACAATTAAAGTATATCTTCATACAGGGAATTTGAAAAAACAAAGGTTTGGAGATTTCCATGTTCCTTCACGTTTTAATTTTCCATAAATAGCATTACAGCTGGCACTGCTTGTATAATGGATTCAACTACTATAGAGACTGATATTTTAAAAAGATGTACCACTTCAATTATCTCGTCATTTAAATCGTATGCTTCGTTGAACGTCCCACTCATATAATATGTGGACTTTACTGTTAGCTCATGAAACAACATTTTGATATAATTTACGTGTATTTCAGTACGGAAAAATAAAGAAAATAAATACAAAATATGATTTTAATGAGATCTAGTAGTGATATCACTTGTATTAATAACATTATATTTTGCCATTCCAACTGTTTTTTCTTTGAGGTTGCTTCATCTTACATTATTTAGCAAGTAATGCAACTACTACCTTAAATATATTTTTACTTATGATGATGATTAATGATTGTAATTACCAAAGTTTTTCATTTAACTCTACATCGAACTGCTTTTGGCTTCACGTTTAATATTTAAATTCTGTGCATTAAGTTTATCGCATATAAGCTTAAAAGATTAATTCGTTAACGACGTGCTTTCCAAACTTTTCGCCTTAGAGTTTATTTGACGTCTGATGATCAAATTATTCATTTCCTTCGAAACTTAATTTTGATTGCCATCATACATATTCATGTGGACTTCATTAACTGTTAAATTTTGTCTTATCTTTATAGGACGTTTTTCCGAAAGGCACGAATAAGGAAACAGTGCTGAGTACACAAACTCAAGAGAAGATCGAAAAGTGAAAGTAATACCCAGAAACACACCCAGTTCGTAGTGATAATAGTAACTTATGGAAGCGTTCTAGAATAAATTTGTTTAGCTAACAGTTATACAAAAAGGCCTTTCTTGTTCTATGAGCTTAGTGCTCTATGTTAGACAGTTATCCGATGGAACTACAATTTATTGTTACCTTAGAATGGATGTCGACGCTAAAAGGATTCTGAATAAATAATACATCTTTAATGACCAATATACAAGGTGTCCTAAAACTGAGGTCCATGCTTTGGGATTTGATTTGCGGAGCTAAAATAATCGAATTGAAAATCTTTCTGATTATGCTCCGTTGCCCGGTTATTGACAAAAAAGTAAATAATCAGTTTTAACGAACGGTCGCTTCAATTAATTGTGTAACATAACCACACATTAAGCCGCTATGTAAATGTTAAAAATTTATGAATCGTTCTGTTACAATGACAAGTAGCATTATTTTCATTTCCTTCTGGTTTTTGTGTCTAAAATGGAACGATACTATTGTAATCTATATTACGTCGATAAGTTGAAAGTATTAGATGGGTATGCAGGAAGATTTTCAAATCGTGGGCACACTGATGCATACACTATGTCATGGAAAACAAGATTACTGGAAATAGGTAATATAAATCTTCGAAGTGTCAGACAGGGGATCAACCTACGCTAGACGCCGATCAAGAAAATCAACTTGTTGAAATTGCTGAGGCGAAACTGAGTACAAGCCTTCGCATTGTATCGTCCCAAACGCATTCCCGAAAAGATACAACTCACAGATTATTAAGGAAAAATTGATATGATAGGTAAGTTTTATTATAGCTTTTCTAGGAAGTTGTCTGAGAATTTCCCCAGGAACCAAGTCAAATCCTGGAGCCTTCTTTGGGTCGATATTTTTGTTTACTTCAGTTGGGTTTTTGTTGAAGTGGTGGCTCTGATTTCGCCTTCTCCTTGTCTAAGAGTTTCACAGTCTAATGTGTCTTCACGGTGTTCAGCGAAAACATTAGCTTTTTGGATATTCCTTTTTGTCCAACTCCCATCTGCATTTCTTACTGAAGGATTCCACAGGATCGGCCTTCTTGTCTTAAAAGTGGTTCTCCAGAGTGAATAGTCAGTTCTGCTGTCATTTGGCAGTTCGCTTAAATCGTCACTAATCGATTAATTTTAAAACTCTTGAATTTTTCTTCTAAGCTGCTGATAGCGTTGTTCAATCTAATCTTGTCTGCAGGAACTCGGGATTGATGCCAGATTTTTCTGGTTCTTTTTTTTTTCATAGGTGAGCTCTCTTATTTTTCTTGGGTAGTTATTACCTTTGGTTCTTGCGATAATGGTAGGGGTATTATCTCACGCAGCTTGCTGGATGTCCTTTACAAAAATTTCCGCTTCGTTGTCTACCTGTTCTTTATTTTTTAGAGGAACTAGCAGATTGATATTTTCTTCAGGTTTTAATTTGAAGCTGCACCAGTTAGTCAGTTTGTTAACTGATCTAGGAATTAATTCCTTTTGCATAATACTATAGTTGAGCATGAGCAGAATGGGAGAGTGGTCGGAATTCGAGTCCCATGCTTCTTCGACATGCATGTAGTTCACGTAGGCACTTGGAGTTATGAAAAATCAATTAGGTCTTATCAACACATTATTTCGACAGGGATATATACTAAAGATATGAACGACAATCCAGAAACCTGGAAAACCACCCAACCAAGTTTCATGTCATAGGCCAATCTCTATACTACCCGTAATTTTGAAACTGTTCGAAAAAATTTATTTATTAAAAGGTTGAAACGCATTTTAGAAGATGAAGATATATTTCCATCATACCAATTTGGTTTTGGAGAAAGTCGCTCAGCCATGGACCAAGGTCACAGGATAATAGATATATTTGGAAGATTATTAGAGAAAAAAAAATTTGCTCTAGTATCTTCCTTGATGTACCGCAATGTGGCACGGGGGATTTAAGTATAAATTAACAAAGCTTTTACCCAATAGACATAATTATTGGAATCATACATTACAGGTAGAGCATTCAGAACTAAGCAAGGTGATGCTTGTCTAGAAATAAAAGAATTTTAAGCAGGAGTTCCAGTGGGGCAGCATCCTCTGCCTAGTATAAATCGGTGATATTTCTGAGTTAATGGATAATACGATATCGACCTACGCAGACGATACGGCCTTCTTGATTGTAGGCAAAAACTACGAAGAAGCAGCAAGAAAGCTAAAAACATCTGCCAATGAAATTAGCGAGTGGACCGAGCGCTGGCGAATGAAGTTGAACCAAACTAAATCCGTTCATATAAATTTCAGAAACAAACATGATCAACATATCCCATTAGCACAAATTTAATAATACATAAATACCATATGCTAATACAGCAAAATATTTGGGTACTACGTTGGATGCTAGGCTGCGCAAGAAAAAGAAAATGTATTGGCTCTTGGGTAAAAAATCAACCCTGTCAATCTACAACAGAATATTATTGTACAAACACATTTTTAAGCCCATATGGACACATGGCATCCAGCTGTGGGGTTGTTCCAGAAAGACCAATATTGACATCATCCAGCGCCTTCAGAATACAGGATTGGGGAACATTGTTAACGCTCTACTACACAAACAGTGTCCTTCACTAAGAGTTAGAAAAGGAAGTTGTTAGCCAAACAATTACAAAATTCACAAGAAGTCATTAACATCGACTTCTTAATCACGTCAATGTCGAGGCCATCCGGCTCCTTGACAACACTATCCTGGTCAGAAGACTCAAGAGGCTAAACCCTTTGAGTTAGTTTAAATGTTTGTGATGAAGCAAAGTAATGTGCTATTAGTGTATACATTAGTTAATGTAATTAGAGCCTTGGACTTGCTAGTAAGTGAGACCCTAGTTTTAGGTTAAGTTAAGTTTGATTAAAATTTCGCATTGATTGAGCTATGATCAGATTGTAATTTAATGAAATACTAGATATAAATAATTTTTGTAAATTTTTGTAGATGGTTAAATAGCGTAAACAATGATCCACATTTCGTCTCCACTCTATGGAGCGTTGAATTCATATTCACTTAGACTCGTTTCATAAATATTCATATCCTACATGAATGTAGTGATGAAAACACTCATCTTATCAACTTCGATGGCCGATAACCAATTGGGCTGATTTATTAAATAATAATGTAATTGTCCACAAATTCTACTGAATCGACTTAATACAGCCTTGCATATTCAATTTCTAAACGAAAATTTTCCACTGCCATTGCTAGATAAAGTTTCGTTAGCAGTTAGATTAAATTGTTCGTTCCAACTTCTAGCATGATGGTACACCGTCACATTATGGAATAGAAGTGACAAATTTCCTGAATAAAAATTTCCGTAAGAAATGGATTGGAAGAGGTGGACCTATATCATGGAGTTCTCGATCACCGGATCTGAAACCTTTCGATTGCTGTTTCTGGGGTCATTTGAAAGAAAACTTCTACCGCAAACCTGTTTTTAATGTTGAAGATGTCGTAGCTCCTAGTCAAGAGGATCTGGCGTTAAGAAACGAAAATATGCTTCGTCCTTCCAGCATAAATCGCGCTTGTGTTTTCCTTGAAGTAGGAGGCAAGCTATTCCTAATTCCTTGGGTATATAAATGATAATTTAGAAGCTACATAGAAAACATTATTTTTAAAGAGTAGCTAGCTAGACTTGAAACAGCTGATTTGCTACTATTTTACTATTTCTTACATGAATGAAATTAGAACTTAATCATAGTTGTAAAATATTTTTTGTAGTACTACCATTTCTTCTGTGTAACCCACTTTCCAGACTACCAACAGCCGAAAGAATTTTTGCAGTTAAATAAAGAACAATTTGCTAGCAAACATACTGAATGTAACGAACAAATTAAAAATTTGAAGATACTAATACACGATGTACAGGATTAATTTCTATTACTATGACCTATGGAATTTTCTTTGCTCAATGCTTTTTTGAACTGTTAGGCTTTACATGTGTACTATTTAATAAGATTTTCTTGAAAAATTGTAATCATAATTTTAGACATTAGTTTTTCAAGAAATTATTTTGATTTAGCCTTTAACAGCTATTGACAAAAATAAGTTTTGGGAGTTTAGTCAAATATATATAGTTTTTGATTTTCTACTACTACGGTTTATTGTAGTTCGGTAGCACTGTAAGCTGTTGTTCAATATTTTCTTATATATTGGTGTAATATTAATCCCAAAATCATATCAGTCATGATGGAACTGTTTTTATAAGTTGCAAAAAGATTGCAATTAATTATTATTATAATGTAATTTATTATATCTAGTTTTCGAAGTATTCTGCAGCATATTATAGTTATATGGATCGCACCAGCTTCCTCCTTCCATAGGCAATATGCGTTTGCATTCTCTAGTTTTTATTACGATTTTATTTTTTGTTCGGTTTAGAATTTCTTTGCATATTAAGTGGCCCTAAATAAAATTCTACTTTTCGAAATTCCATATTTACTTATTTCGATAATGAATGCACATTTCTGATACGTGTATATTTTGAAATACATGCATATAATTTACATGTTTTCACCGTCAGGGGCGCAACATAAATCAAATTACTTATAACTTTCCAGAATCGATGTCGCCAGAATACCAAGAATGTAAATTGTATTACTGTTATTAATTATTATTATGGATTTACATAAGGGAAGATATAATTATTTTCTTTTAAGATGATTTTTTTTATTAATAATATGCTTAATTTACAACTAGCCCTAAAGCTAACGAGCAAATGTGATGTAATACTTAATACTAAACCAAATTACATTTGAATGAGGAGAGAGTGACGCCCACTGGCGATTCCCTGAATATGCTAATATGACAAGTATTATGCAGTAAGGTCTAGCGTTTTAAGTCTTTTTAATCTAAGAGTGGTATTAGCATTGTCTAGTAAGCTGAGCACTAACACATTGGGGTGATTTTTTATTCGGATGACATAGGAGGTTGTACGGCTTTTAACTTCCTCTCTGATCCATGGAATTTTTAGGTCCTCATGAAGTGTTTTAGTGCTAATGAACCATTCAGCGTTGGTGACTGCACGAAGAGTTTTGCTCTGAAATCTTTGCAGGATTTCAATATTGGATGGTTTTGCACTGCCCTATAGATGGATGCCGTAGCCGCACTGGCACCAAAACTGTCTTATACACTAACACTTTATTGTTTAGCGATAACTTGGAGTTTTTCTCTAGGAGCCAGTACATCTTTTTCACCATTGCGTCCAGTTGCTTCCTCCTTTTTGTAATATGGGTTCTCCATGTTAAACGCCAAGGTTCATGCCGAGATATTATACTTCATCTTTGATAGGAATTTGTATACCATTTAGTGTAACCGGAGGAGCAGAGTTGTGTTTCGTCGTAAACGTAATAACTGTAAATTTATTTTCATTGATTTGTATTCGCAACCTATGTAGCCATTTCTGTATGTCGTCCAGACTACTTTGTAGAATTGCCGATGCTTGTGTTGGAACTCGATGAGAAACTAATATCGCGGTATCGTCCGCGTCATTGCGGTATCATTGTATGGTAGGTCAGCTGTAAATATCTGTTATAGGGTTGGTCCCAGAACGTCTGCCTTTACTGGTTATAGACCAGACTGACTTGCGCCGTACTTTACCTGTAATACCTCTCATTGAGGTATGAGTTAAATAGAAGGTAGTACTGGTGTGACAGAGATTCTCTGATTTTGTATAGTAGGCCAGGATGCCAGACACGATCGAACGCCTGGCTGATATCAAGGAATATCGCAACACAATATCTTCTTTCTTCAAAGTCCTTTTCTATTACATCTACAGCTCTGTGTATATGTTCTAAATCTGAATGTTCCTGGCAAAACCCTAATGATGCTGTAGGATAAGTCCTTCTTGTTCGATTATGGGTGCCATTCTCTTTAGTATTAATCCCTCTAATACTTTTGACAGTTTTAAGATTATATAAAAATTTAAAAATGTAGCCATAGTTTCAATTCCATTCTATAAATGTTTTCTTATTAAAGGTAAGAAGAGCTCAGAATTACCCAAAGTTGCTTTAGTATACGGTGTTGCTGCTTTGAATGCTCTTAATGGCATAGACACACAAAGAGTCATAAAATAATAATATAGTAAAAACTGCTTTAATTAATGCTACTTTATAATGTGGAAGATAGATAGGGGGACCTACGAGGTCGTATGGTATTATTCAGCTAGTTGGTTATATTAAGCGCATTTGGATATATATAAAGCAACTTCTTTAAACAGGAGCTAATGAACAAAAGATGCCTGAAAACAATTAGAAGGTCAACTACAGAAACATTCCTTTAACCTATATCTCTATTATTACTTTTGATCGTATTTATCACTAAACTTCGATTAGTCGATTCTAATGTTCTATTTAATAAAAAAATAAAATGCCTCTAATTTTAATAGAATGGATTCCAAAACAAATTAAAGATACAATACTATTGATACTATAGCAGATTTCGGTTTCTATCTCGAAATAAATCAGCAGTAGCCTGTGGCATACATTTCCACGCCGAAGAAGAATTTAGTTATTCTGGAAGTTGCTCTACTCATCTGAAAGTCCAACCGATGTCTCGCCTATTACAAAGCAACCAAAAGAGTCTAATTGCAATGAATAGCTTTCTTTGGTGGCGACATATCTAGAAGTAAAAATTTAGTTATCTTTACGCTTTTCTATAGATTCAACAAATAATGTAACTTCGAAAATTGCTATTGTAATTAAAAGTTGTGCTATAACTTATTTTAATGCTTGAGTTTGAGCTATAGCAGTTAGTCTATTTGAGTCGTTATTGTTGTTCTATATTGACAATAAAGCATCTTAGAAAGTACTTGCCAAATCAGTATAACAGTGTTTCTACATCTTTTTATGTTACGTATTCTGGCTGTACAATGGGCCATATGGCCTAAGTGCATAGAGAAGTTTGGAAAACAGCGTCCTAGATCGCGCTCTTTCAAAGCAAGCAAGCAAGCAAGCATGTGTAACTACTACCCAATCACGTTAGTATTAATAGTGAGCTATTTGAACAGCTACTAAAACAATCAAACTTTAGATGTAACCAGTCTGTCCGCTAAACAACGAAAATGGTAGCGAGGCGCCTAAGGACTAAGAGAAGACAGAATCGTCAACGCAACACTAAGTTAGTTAAAGACATTACTAAAATCAATCTACATCTAAAAAAGCTTCTGGATTTGATTTAATTAGAGACTAACTCATCAAGAAACTCCAGAGGAGCGGCATAGTTATACTAACATTATCTACAATGCCGTCCTGAGGCTTGTTACGCTCCAATCGAGCTTTTCCGACGACGTAACCAAATATGTGGAAAAAGACCTACGGCTTAGCTCAGAG
>JABXWE010102749.1:0-24836 GCA_014611495.1 Limonius californicus | reverse complement strand
GACGGATTATCTAAAATTGCAACGGGATTTGAAGTTAATCATGGAGAGATTGAATTTGAACCCAATGAAGATTACAGTGAGAGATTATTGCGACACTTGAATCGGTCTCCAGCTCAGACAAACCACGTCAACAAAGCAGCCGATAGTTTAGAAGGAGAAACTACTTTACGTACGTTAAAGGAGGAAAATATTCGCGATATGGCCCCATGGCTAGACAAGTACGGGGTGGCAACTTTAAATTACTATATTGGGAAAAGAGAACCTTCTCTTGATTTGCCGATTTCATATACTCCTTCAAGCAATGTAAGAATAATTGCAATAATTGATCCAGATGATATTTTAACCCAGGATGAAGCCGATGTTCCAAGATGGTACAGTGTTGGTGATGGTGAAAGTAGTCAGCTCACACCTGCTATGTTACCAGTCTGGAATTCTTGGGCTTCCGATGGTACGGGGTCGAATTTGGTAGACACAAACGAAAATGACTATTATAGAGATAAAACTGTTGGTGTTATTGGGTCAGATGTGGAAGGGAAAGACGATTCTGTATTCAAAGCTGGGCTTCGTGTTGATCAGGAAAATTTCTCAGGTGGGGAGCATAACGTAGAGGCACAGATAAGGCGACCGAAACGGCGCATTATGGTTCGGAAAATCGAACCACTTTGGTTAAAATTATATAAAGTTCTGCGCTTATATAACAGGAAAGTCGATTTAAACCAATTCATCGTCGCTCCTAATAGAAGAGACTCGTTTAGTTATCGGGACGTACCTTTGGAAGAATTGTTTAATAGTTTGAAGAGTCTAGTACCTTTTCAGTCCTTAAGGAGGGTTCAGATAGTGTCAAATAATTTGCCAATCGATCGTCAGCTTTCTGTACCATTATCCACGCGGTATTACAAACCTAAGAATAAAAAGAAAAAAAAAGCTAAATCGCTTCTTCGACTTATTTGGCCCGAAACATCGCAAGTACTGGATAGGAAAGCAATCAACGAATTAAGTTTAGATTCGAAGGCTTGGCCTATTGCTTACGGAGTAGATAACGCCAAATCTCTGGAAATGTCCATACCAGCTCCCGCTTTACCTCTAAGAAAATCCGGTAAAGTAGTTGCGTTTACACATCCTTCTACCAAACACAAAGCAGGGGGTACCTCAACTAAAGGAAGCAAACGTCTTAAAAATAAGCAAGCACATATGATGTGGTTATCCCATTATGGGCTATCAGCACGAGAACCGATAATATCGTATTTACAGTATATTAATTCTCCCGAATATTATCGCTTGTTTATTGAAGATGATAGTTTATGCCAAGAAGAGCAAGGTACATCTAACACTGGCCGAAGGGTGGTATACCCCGAAATAACTGAACTAGTCCCAGCTGAGGGAGTGCACATTCTTGACGGGTTAGATCCAAACGACGGCGAGATTACATATCGCCTAGTTCGAAAATTTGTAGAGGATGGTGACGATGAGTTCGGTAATGCTGATGTCGGGGAAGACAGTTTAAAACCTACAATAGTTTACCGTATAAGTGATAAGGAGGAAGATGATGAGAAATATGACGCAGGAAAAATAATTTTGAAAGCTCTTGCTTCGTCTAGAGTGGCCAGAAACTCTCCAAAAGCGGATCAAAGACAAGAAACGGTGGTGGGTGTAGAACCTCCCGTAGTAGCAAATCTCGCTGACGTAAGAAATGTGCAAGACCAGCCTAGAAGTTTAACTGAAACATACACAGATAATGACGAGGTATCTATACCAGTAGATGGCAATATTGGTACTTGAAAAAATGTATGATTTTGTAATTTGTAATATCATTCCTTACAGATTCCAGTAACAGTTATTTGGTTTAAGTATGTAAAATTGTATGTATGATTTATATGAATAGCTTTTACTGGATGATGTAATGACCAAAAATTAAAAAAAAATTGTAAAAGTAAATTATTAAAGTTTAATTCAAGTGTAAGACTTATTTTTAATTTTTAAATTTATAAAGCGATCAGCTAGCTTTGAAAGGATTTCAATTTAACAGTGATTGCGGAAAAGTATACCGAAAATTTGACTGCTGCAGTTCAACAAAACTAAAGTAGAAATATGAAATGAAAAGTAATTTAAACTTTATGACTCTGTTGAGATAAATTCAAGATTATCAGGAATTGTCTACAGACTACAGTCATTACAGCCTTAGGCTTTTTATAGCATTTTCGAGTACAAAAGTTAATCCTCATTTTTGATCCTGCATTATTTTTCAAGCTAATAGTATTTAAACTTCTTTATTATTATTAATTCAGATTTAGGAAAAGTGACAAATAGTTCTATTTTTCAATGGGGAATTTATAGGATATCGGCTTTTCTAGTTTAACGCCTGTTTACTTAAAACTATTCATATGATTCACTTTAAGTGTATTATTAAATAGCCTTCAAGATTTAGAAATAAATTGTGATAGAGGCAATCAATCACACTTATCCAGTAGATTTTTATTTATTAAAAAACTGGCTCTCTGAGTTCGTCTAATAATTTTTTCGTCCCGTTTCTCAAAAATCGATAAATTCACATACATCTTACACTTTTTGATAACTCTATGGATTATAATTATAGAGTGAACACTTATATCTTGAAATAAAATATTTGTATGATCTTACTGCAAGCTTATTCATATCTGGGTTGAGTTTTCACGTAATATTATTTCGACATTCTAATTGTATATATAATATTCAGTTTTTTAGAGAAGATGTACGTCTGTAACGGTAGTTACACACATTCGTTGATTATATTTCGTCAAAATAGTGCCAATAAAGCAAGTCGGTAAATGGCAAATGATGTGTATATGGCGAGCGGATAATTTATACTAAACATAGGACTTTAGCCGTGGGCTAGAGGTTAGCGCGTTAGACTTCTACGCTGAAGGTCCTGGGTTGAATTCCCGGCACCGGAACATCGAATTTTTAACGGCCGTTCTCCCTCGCAAGGCAATGGCAAACCAGCGAGGTATTCTGCCTAGTAAATCTTCTCTGGAGTAGAAGTGTTTACACTTCCCGTGGTTCGGAGCCCACGTTAAACTGTAGGTCCTCTATATCTGTGACACTCTAAAAACGCGCAACGCAGGCATAGGAGAGAAGATCGCTACGTCTCCTAAGAGATAAAGCACTCTAAGACGATAGGAGTTGGATATCTAGTATTTATCAAAACAGAATTGATTTGCTTCCAAATTTACTAAATCCAATATTTTATAGTCGTAAATTAATTATTATCCATAGCCAATGTTTTGATACTAACAGTTCGAGAATGAAAATCGATCCCTAGCTTACTTATTATCAATTATTATGACACTGCGTTAATTCCTTTACTTTAATTGAAGCTGAATTTATTACTTTTTCACCTATTTTGAAATTACAAAGGTAAACTTTGGTGTAGGACTAGCTTGCATTTAAATATAATGTTTACGAATATTTTGTTGATTAAATGTGTTTTTTCAATAAATTTGGTTTTTAGATGATTTATATTCCGTGCTAATTAAAGATTTGATATTTTTAACTGATTGCCATTTGTAAAATTTGTTTAAGTGGTTTGGTTTAACTTCTGAAGGGCCCTGCGAATTTTTAAAATAATGTTATACAATAATCATACAAAAACATTTTCAACAAAATTGTGTTAGGAGCGTTTTTGTTGAACATTTTTATTCAACTCACAAATAAGATTGTTTCAAAGAACCAAGGGTGGCGGGGCGGCCGTCAGTCGGGGGAATGCCTCCCAGGTGACAGACTTCCTCCGACGGATGGAATCGGTCCAAGCGAAGCACTCCTCGCGACAGCCCTCTCCTTAGTTCGGAACCCCGTGATGTAGGTCGGTGTGGCGTTGCTGAAACATGAAAAGCAATGGTCAATAATTACTGGTCTAACAAAGGTTTTGTAGGTGTGGAGAAGGGTACGGGACTGGCAACCGGGAAGGCCGCCGCGGAGTCTGCGCAGGAGTCCGCTTCGTCGCTGAACGCAATCATCGAGACACCTTCTGACCTCCGCGGACCAGCTTAAAGTTCTCGAAAAGATCACTCCAAGGTAGGTCACGGTGGAAGGGAGGCGCAATCGGGTGCCCCAGAAGTCCAGCTGAATGTGGCGGGGATATTGTCGGGTTTTTTTGGAGTGTGGGTGTTGGAATAGGATGGTTTGAGTTTTGGAAGGATTGGGACGGTATCCGGTCAATTGCCCGACGCGAAATGCCCGCCGGTCATTTGCCCGCCGGTCAAACGCCCGCGCGGTGAAATGCCCGACAGGTCAAATGCCCGCTGGTCAATTGCCCGCCACTACAATAATCCCGCCGGTCATATGCCCGCCCAAATACTCTGTTATGTATCGGTGTGATTATTTGCTCGACATATTAACCACTTTATACAGTAGTTGACCATACTTACATATTATATGTACCTCATAATCACTTTATTTTTACTTTCTTATACTACAAGTATTATAAGAAAGTTATGTAATCGCAAAAAATATCGAACTTCAGATTTCAACGAAAATACATGTTTTGAGGTGCACGATAACTCAAAAACGGCTTGATTTTTAATTTAAAAAACACTCCCAATTTAAACAAAATACTGCTCAGCTTCAATTGCACTTTCGTTGATTGATAAAAATAATTAATAAATCATACGAATTACTGCACAAAATTAATTTTTATTGGTGAATACTACAAAACTACAAAAAGAAATTACAATTTAAACAAAATAGTTTACACATTTAAATTAAGGTTATACGCAATTCTCCTTAAATATGCAATTTCATCAACAGCGTCATACCTTAATACACAATTTTTTAAGCGGATATTTACATCGCGGTAAATCTTTTTCTGGGGCGGTGGATTTCCTCCTTGAATATACTGTTCTATCGCTATGTTGTTTATATGCCGCTCTTTGCGAAGGTTGCCTATAAATTTCCATATAGTGGGATGGTCAACAGCTACCAAAACTCCAAAACGCCGGTGCCATCCCTCTACAGCATTATTTGTTCTCGGCAGATCCTCTTGGACTGCCTGATTGCTATTCCATAATGAATGTGTAAATAAAGGTGGCCTGCGTTGGCGTCTTCCTGCTCGTCCTATCCACACATCTTCGAAATAATCGCTAATTGGTTCAATATTCTCCTCATTTCTGTAATAGTCGCTCTCTAACAAATCCTCAAACCCTGCTACAACATCCTGTACTGGCAAAAAGGCAAGAGCAGTCAGCATTTTCACTTGAATAGCAAATTCGGCATCGATTGAATACTTTAAAGCTTTTCCCTTTTCTTGCACTTTGCGCCAAAGGCATTCGGCCATATGGAAAAGACATCCTGTGATAAATAAAAGAATATATAAACAATCAACACTTCAAAATAATAGTTTTACTGACTCGTACCTCTAACCGAAACACCAGGAAATTCTGTCTCAAACGCATCGATTGCCCCACGTTCAAAGTCCATCATTACATATGTAGGCTGCAAATCTTCTTTTAAATTTTTTAAGGCACCGAGAAAACGCTGATATACAGCTTTACTTTTACCAGGTAAAAGTGCGAACACCGATGGTATGCAATTGTTAAAAGTGGACGCCATGAATTGTATAGACTTGTTGAAATAGAGGAGGAGTTGTTTTGAATGTACCATCTGCATACCAATGATTACTTCTAAAAAAACAAAAAGTATTAATTATATTCTACACTTCTTTCTAAACATGTTATTCTTTACCTGCTGAGTAATTCTAAATTTCTCCTAGTTGAAAAAATTAATATTCTTTCTTCGTCGCCACTATCGTACAAAAGGAATTGCTCCTCTTGATCATTCACATTTATAATTGACATCTATGGGGGGGGATGTTGAGTTCCCTCAATGTATTTGGATTTGAGGGAAAGTTTCCTTGCACTTCTCTTTGCCTACGGATAGTCCGCTTCATACATTCGACAACCGGTAATTTGGCCTGGGCAGCATCTAATAATCCTGAAGATGCTTCTGCTACAACTGCGTAAGTGGCATCTCTAGTGGTTTTTGCACGTTCTTTCATTGAAACCAAAGCCTTTTTTGCTTGTATTGCAGCAGCATCTACTACATGATTATGACCTCGAAGAACTTGTATGATATCATCGTCTAAAGTATGAAGTTTTGCTGGACACTTTCCTTTTTTTGCTTCTCTGCACTTCCAGAATACACGGCCATCATTGGCACGTTTGTCTGTTTCCAAGAGATATCCTTCGGAAATCAATAGATCTTTCCCTGTATAATGAAAAATAGATTATTGTCAAGATACAGGATGATTTTTAAACAAAACACCCTTAATATATTGCTTATTTGAAAAATAAGAAACTTGATACTTAGGCAAATTAAAGTAAGCTGCTATTTAAAAGTAAAGATGGTTTTAAAGACATCTTAAGAAATTGTTTTGTACAACACAATGTTTTACGGAGAAAACAAAAACAAATTTCTTATTTTTCACATAAGCATTTTGGGTTTTTTGTTTAAAATAACTGACTGTATAAAAGAAAAAAATAACGTACCTTTTTGACTCTTTATGAATTCTATAACCATTTTTAACACTTTCAACACTTCAGATACTACCTCACTAATTTTGCAAAAGCAACTGGGCCTTCGATTTCAAACTCAGGCCTTTTAAGCAAAAATCGACCCCTAATATCCCAAAGGAATGTCATACTTTCTGTTATTCGCAAATACAGGCCAATGATTATTACTTATCAGCGTTAGTCATTAGCCCCTATTACGATAATGATCTCTGATGCATAAAATTTGTGAAAGCCTTGTGATAACTGCAACTAAATTCTTAGGAGAAAACTTTCTTTTCTGCATCGATACTTAAAAGAATATTTTTGAAAACCATTAATTTTGTGCGGTATTTCGTATGGTTTATCCAGAATATTTGGCGGGCATATGACCGGCGGGATTATTGTAGTGGCGGGTAATTGACCAGGGGGCGTTTGACCTGTCGGGCATTTCACCGCGCGGGCATTTGACTGGCGGGCAAATGACCGTGAAGCGATTGGGACGGACTCTCGATTTTGGAGTTTCCGCTGAGATTAGGCGAGAAGATCGGGAACTGGAGGTTGCAGAAGCTCAGAGGGCAGGTATTGGACGAGCTGCACCGCCGGGTAGATGGGAGTTGGGATGTCATAACAGAAAAAAATGAGGAGGACTGGAGAGAGGATGGATCCTTGGGGGACTTCAGATCTGGGTGTGTACGGCTGGGAAAAGCATTCCCGAACGCGTACACGGTGCAGGCGACCCTTTAGGAAACAGTGGATGATACGGATAATGGGCAGGGAAATCTCTACACATCGGAGTTTCTCCAGATGTCCCTCGTGCCGGAAGGTGTCGAAGGCCATCTCGACGTCTAGCATGATGGTAGTCATGCATTGTCCGGCGTTGATGGCGACGGTAGCTTCGGTGTGTAGCCGGAGTAGCACGTCGGTGGTGCACCTTCCAGGACGGAATCCATATTGGAAGGCTGGTAGCAGGTGGCGTTCCTCGAAGAATCGATGGAGGCGGTCAGCGAGGATTCTCTTGTAGATCTTCCCGAGCATGTTCAGGAGGGCAATGGGCCAGTAGGATTTTGGGTCGGAGTGGTCTTTCCTGGGCTTCGGGATCATCACGACGCTGGCGGCTTTCCACGTCGCAGGAAAGTATCCTGAAATCAGACAGCAGTTGTATATTAGGGTGAGTAGAATCGGAGCCAGGGGCCGTGTTTTTGGCAGAGGCAATGACCGCATTGACCTCCTCTTCCTCGATAGGAAGGAGAATTTCTGGAACGGGTTGGAATGCGGAAGAGAGCAAAGAGGGAGAGATCACCGTTGATACTGCGTTTGATCTCTTGGGCAAAGCGGTTGTCGAAGAGTGGCTCATCCGGGTCCTGGTGCACTCCCTCGAGCGTCTCGGCGAAGATGTCGGCCTGACGTTGAGTATCCGTGACGATTTCCCCTTGATGGTCAAGCTGAGTGGTTGACCGACTGCGTGGACCGGTGAGGCCTTGGAGCTTCCTCCAGAACTTGGCTCCATCTCTATAATTGAGGTGGAGCAGATGGCGTTCCAACGGGTTTCGCGGAACCTGGTGGTCTGTAGCCGGACTAGCGCATTCAGCCTGTTCCACTGAGTCTTCACTAGAGGATGTTAGTTGGCACTGGAATAATATGGAAATTTAGTTTTGCTGTATATAAGCAACGGACTGTGATGAAATTAGTCATCATTTCAAAATTGTGTGTTGGGGTCTCGCGTTCGGATGAACTGGCAGTACAGGCGCCTGTTCTCGCGGATCAACTGGATGATGTTAGGCGAGAGTGGTGGGCGGTTGGTGTCAAAGGTTTTGGTGGGAAAGGTGTTCTCCACTGCTTCCTGGATGATGGAGGCGAGGTTGCTGACTGTTTCATTCAGCTTGTGGATGGTGGCTGGAGGTGTAATTCCTTGGATTACTGTTTCCACGGTTTCTCGGCATTACCCCCAGCGGGCCCGCTTCCAGTCGCGGTAGGTTCTCAGTGTCTGAACTCTCGCTGGAGGTTTCATGATGCTGGAAGTCGCGGTTAAGGGCAGGTGGGCGCTGGTAATGAAAGTGCCGATTGCCCCTTTATCTGAAAAGAAAGGTGTCTTATGCATGGCCGCCAATTTATCGGTTTCCCTTCTCACTGACCTAGTTAGTTTGTCATCAAACCTCAGATATGTACGAATTGCAATAAATCTATCCGATTTATCTGTTGTTCACATTTGTGTTGTATTTTCTTTTCTGATATGCAAGATTCCTGCAGAAAGCAATACGCCAATAAAGGCATCTAATTCAACTTCTATTTTTCTTGCCTTTTTGTGCATTTTATGGTATATTAAATTAAAATTTTAAGAAATCTAGTTCTTAAATTTTCAACTTAAAAAACAATTGTACTAACAATTTTCCAAGAAAAATGCACATTTTAAATTTCTGAAATAAATTGTAGAAAGTATTATTCCCAAGCACTTAAGGGTAGAGGTTTAGTGGGTTTTACCCGTTATTGCTGCCGGTTGAAAATGTCTCAGAAGGATTATTTTCTTGAGATTAATTTTAATGAGGGGACCTGTATTGTCAGGAGAAAGTTTTCTACTGAATCAGCCAGTTTGTCGCAATTTTCGAACTTGTTAACATTAACGCCGTTTCTTTTAATTTCCTCAAGTATTCTTCAGATTTTATAATTTTTAACTTTTTCTTTTTTGGTAATTTTACCTTTTTTTCGTTTTTGCATTTTTTTACTTTATTTTTGCCTTTTTAGTGCTTCTTTAAATCTTTTTTTTTGCCTTTTGGCCTGCCTTTTCGAGACTTTATTTTGCCTAACTATCCTAGCTCTAGTCATCGGGGATATAATCATCATTTTCTTCCTCTACAAATTCAAGATTATCTTCCAACTTCAAAACATCACTTTCCTCAACGACAATATAATGGGGATATTCAATATCTTCGTCTGTATTGAACTCCATAAAATCGTCGTCTAAACTCCTTAAAGCTCCCCCCTGAGTAAGTAGACGCTTTGCTTCATAATTCGACATTTTTCAAACTACAGCACACGATGAAGTATAATGACCCACAATTATATTCTACACAACTATTAACTCGTAATTGACTTCTAGAATCACTTTAAAATGCAGCACACAAATTGTGGTAATACGATAGCTTGTTGCAAAGTAAAAACCTTCATTACTAACATCAAAAATAGCTGACTATTGACACCAGCTGCATGTTCAAGTTGTAACGTAGATTTCGGCGTGGGGTAATACGCGGGCCCCAAAGCGACTTGGGCTCTAATACGAAAAATTACGTTATCATATGGGCAATTGAACAAAAATCAAGTAGCTAGAAGGCCTAAACCTAAGAAATTTATTTTGGAAAGATTCTCCCTGTACATGAAACGTCTAAAAACCTGGGACTAACCCTCGATTCTGCGTTGCGCTTCAAGCAGCACGTGTCAAAATGTTTACAAAGTGCCTACTGTAACCTCAGACAAATTTTCTATAACCGACATGTTTTGAGCAAAGAAATTAAAGTTGTATTATGCAATAGCCTAGTTTTATCAAAAGTTGATTATTGTGACGTTGTTTATGGTTCCTGCCTGGACTCTCGAGATACTGCCAGGTTGCAGAAACTCCAGAATGCATGTTTACGACTAATATTTGGTATACGAAAATACGAAAGAATTACACACAAACTAATAGAGGTTTCTTGGTTAAACATGTTTAATAAGCGCTCTTTACATGCTTCATGTCTTTATCATAAAATTCTACTTACCAAAACCCCGCCGTATCTGTATAATAAAATCAGATTTCGAACTGATGTACATAATCTAAATTTGAGATTCAGGGGCAATATAAGTATTCCTATGCATTATACTGAACTAGGTAAGCGAAGTTTCTCTTACCAAATAGCTCACAATTATAACAATTTACCCTTGCATCTCAAGTCACTACCTCTGCCCAAGTTTCGATCTCAGCTCGGGAGATTACTTCTTGTTGTGCAAAATTCATAACAGAGTAGTCAATGAATTCTAAAATGGATTGAAAGCTGCAGATACTGCGAAAGCGACAGGGACGACGCAAGACACACCTTCTTCCAGTGCAGAGAGTGGGAAGACATAAGGGAGGAAACAAACCAGCGAATTGGCAGAAGAATTAATGAAAACAATCTGATAGAAATTATGCTAGAAAGCGAAGAAAAGTGGAGCGAAATAGACACCCTAGTCAAAACGATACTGGGGCAGAAGATCGAAGATGGAATATAGATGACAAGATGCAAAGAAGAAACAGGAATACACCCCATCCTGAAGGAATGCGCAAGCGATGCCGGGATGGACTCTACTACACCAGGGAGGGGTTTTAGTGGGTAGAAATCCCACAGTACCCTGCGGAATCGAGATCATCCCGCAGGGTCCCTTTTGAAGGTTTCCCCTCCACCACAAAAAAAAAAAAGGTTAGGTTAGGTTAGGTTAGGTTCGGTTCGGTTCGTTGCCGCTGGTCGGCCATCGAGTGCGGACGTGTTACCGGAGCTCCGGACTTAGAAAAGTTTTAGTGAAAGTGTGAGGTTAGCCCCGACGCCGGGGGCTTGTCTTCTAGTGTAGTTTTGGGTCAAAGGCCCGCGGAGCCCCAGAGCAGGTTCCTGGAGGGCCCCACTGTGAGTGACTATCAGTTACATCTTCGGTCCATCCCCCCCCGACCCCCCTTTTTGCGGGGCGCATTTTACCCCCCCACCCCTTTTCTTTCGCCGGGGACGAACTTATTACCCCCCCCCTTTTCGCGGGACGAACTTTTACCCCCCCCCCCCCAAATTATTTTTTTAGTTTTTTTCTTTTATAGTTTAGCTTTATAGTTAAAAAAAAATTGCGTCTTTGTTTTGGTTTTTGGTTAGTTTGCTATATAGTTACATCCCCCTCCCGTGGGAGTTATCCCATACCCCCCTATCCCGGACCGAAGATGGAGAAGATGGTATGGAGTAAGGAAGGTTTCCTCATAGAAGAGACTGAGGAAAGGGATAGGAAGGAGATAGAGGAAGCCGAGAGAGAGCTCCTCGAACAACATGGCAGAAGGAAAAGTCTGGGGAGAACCCCGCCCAAGGGAACGCCCAGCAGGGTACCTAAGCGAACGGAACGAAGAGAACACTCCAACCAGACACTGGAGGACGAAGCATTTATGGAAGAAGAGGTCCAGAGTACAGATACCGCTGAAAAGGAAAGCAGCGAAGGGGAAGGGACAAGCGAGCAGAGGGAATTTAGTGGTCCCAGCCAAAGAAGGCGAGAGATAGAGAAGAGAGTAGCAGAAGAAGAAGCAGTAAATACGCCTGGAGGTACTCAGGGTGCCAATAAATATAGGAAGAATATCCCAGTGGTGGAAGGAGTAACGGAAGCCAAACAGAACATAGAGAGAACACCCAAGGGCCAGGCTAAAACTAAAAGAAGAAGGGAAAGCACCCCGGGAAGTGGTGAGAAAGCGGAGCCGAGTGAGGAAGTAAAAAAGCTAAAAGAGACCATAGGTAAAATACAGAAAAAGGTTAAAAACCTACAAAAAGTGGTTGACGGTAGTTATAATATTAAAACCGAAATAAAGGAAACCACGGCGGCCTTAACATATCTAATAGGCAAGATATCGACGGAGGAAATGCAAGAATGGTTGGAAACGTTAATCAAGGCAGAAAAAAGGGAAGGAGTAGAAGAGACAGAGCAAAACACAGAGAGGGAAGAAGAAACGGCGAAGCCAAAGGAAGGAAAAGAACCGAGAAAGGTAGTTGTACAAATATCTAGAACAACCCAGACGGAGGTAGAAGGGGAAAATGTAATGGGGACCCTGACAGAGGTCGTGGAGTACAGTAGCCTGCTGGAGATAACGAATAGAAAGTGGGGAAAAGGGGCATATAAGCACACAATAGAAGCTAGCGGAGCGCCGAGGGAAACAGAAGAAGAAAGAGATATGGTAATCATAATAAATTTAAACCTACCCAGACAGAGCGGCGTGTCAAAAGGCTTAGTGAAATATCACCCAAAAACCGCGACCATGATGGAGAGGATAGGGAAGGTACATGGCAAATTAGTGTATACCAAAAGTAGTACCCTAATAGCAGAAGAAGACGGTGAAGGGCTTGAAGAAGAAAGCTATATATATATATGGCTGGAATAAATACAAAGGAAGATGGAGCAATGGAAGACATGTTCGAAATTCTGAAAAGAATAAAACGGGCCACGGTAATGAGAAATAGGAAGAGGATGGACGTAGCCTTTTCATTCCCCATAAAGGATAAAGCACCTACATTTCCGAGAAGAATGGTAGAGTGCATACTACATGGCAGCGAAATAGAAAGTAAGGTTTACACCGTTAGGAATCCAAACCAGAGGCTGGAAAGGGAGGAGAAAGAGGGAAATTTGGAGGCCGATGGAAATAAGGAAGCAATGGAGATTGAATACGTACCAGAGAAACAGCTGGAGAACACAAATAGAGAGGAAACAAATGAATGGAGAAAAATAGGAAAGGGAGGAAAACCCAGGAGAGATAATACAATAATTATCAAGCCTAAGGAAACAAACATGAGCTATGCGGAACTGGTCAAAACAATGAAATGTAAGATAGACCCGGAGCAGGCTAATGCCAAAATTAGCAAAATAGAAAGAACCAAGGATGGCTGCGTAAGGCTATGCTTGACAGGAGGGGAAAAAGGGAGTAAGGCACTCCTCGAACAATTCGAAAGAAAAATGGGCGGTGAGGTAGAAGCGCTAATAAAAGTAGACAGTAAGACTATCCTGATCAAGGACCTCGACGAAGAAACCGAGATAGAAGAGATTAAGGCAGCTATAAACAGGTCTCCTATCGATTAGGAGGAATCCCACACTTCCCCGCAGAAGGCGGGGCGCCTATGAAGGTTTCCCCTCCTCTAACACAAAAAAAAAAAAAAGGTTAGGTTAGGTTAGGTTAGGTAAGGTAAGGTAAGGTAAGGTAAGGTAAGGTAAGGTAATCCTTACACAGTACATAAAATTCATTGTCAGAATATAAATCTTCTTCAGCCTTCACAATTTTATTCTGGCATATTTCGCCCTTGGCAAAGAACAGGCTTGGAAACCAAAAGGAGGCGATGGTCCACGAGGACCCATAAGCCACAGATAGATAAATAGATTTATTTAAAAGCTCAAATGCCAGATAAACAGCAAGATAAACCGTACTACAAGATTCCAGATCTATGCCGGATGTAGAAGTACTTGGTTCAGGTTCAGGTGGAATAATCGCGTCATCATCTAGTTGATCGGTTTTAGAAATAATTGGGTCTGATGTATCAACTTTATTTTCAGCATCTATTTGTGACTGTAATAGTTCAGGTTTGTCATTTAATTCTAACACTTCAGCTGCGTCGTTTTCACAATTTGAAGAATCTACGCCTACTTGAAGCCTGATAAACATATTCTGTTACAGCGATATTCGAAATTGGCGAACAGAAGGTGTCGGATTATATCCACCCCGGTTACGAACTACGGAATTAAAATTTTCTAAAGCATCCTGATTGATGAATCCCGTTAATAAATATTTAACGCCGTCATTTTTTAACTCATCCCATAATAATAATATTGCACGAATACTCCATAGAAATCCATCGATGCAATAAATATTATTACGCCTTTTTCCATCACTGTATACTTCAAGATCTTTAAAGTACTCTAATCCGTCTTCTATATTTTTTACGGAAGTATTTGCAAACACAGATAATGGTCTTCTATGGGGGTTGGGGCCTTTCAAAATTCTGCTATTTAAGGAGTCGAAAATTTTGTTAATAATTTCCACGAAGTTTGCAGTGTTTTCGCCGGATGAAGATTGGAGCTCTTTTGATTTTGAAACAGTTTTTACTGCTGAAGCTACCGAATGGCTGAAAATTTGTGCAGCCAATTTGACTCGCATCTTCTGGAACCTATTTGGAATGATATGAATGGGCGTGATTTTTGTTAACGCGCGAGACGTCTTACTACTTTTATCAATTTCGTACGTTTGCACAATGTCATTCCACGAAATAAGCTTTTTACCAATGTAGAATTGTAACTTCTGATTCATGAAGTTATTTCGCAGGCTTTTTAGCAGATGAGGAGGATCGAAGCAAGTATAGATTTTCATGTTATCGATGTATACAACTGGATTTTCTTTGGTAGCGCCCAATTTTGACAAAGCGCCCCTATTATTGGTTCCTTGATCACATACTAGAATCATGGGCTTTAAAGAAATAGTTATTAATTCGACAACAACTGTAGTAATTAACTCCTTTAAAACATCACTCTTTATTGGTCCCGCAGGTATATAATAGCAAAAAGGAATTTTCCAGTTGTGCAGGAGTCCTCTTGTCATATATAGGATGTTTCATTATAAGAAAATTATTTAAAAAAAAATTAATCGAAGTTATTAATTACACTGAAAAGGCTTTCAGACGTGAGATTGTGTTAGGCTATATACACAAGCCAAAATTTAAGAAAGCATTTTAACTGTGGTTATGCAGCATTTTGTGTCACAAATAAATATTTTATTCCAACCACCACATGCTGTTGTTAACATGTGCCAAGATTTGCATGAAGTAGAAATTATTAAATATATATGTAATGCTTTTACCGACACCAGGATTAATACATATGCAAAGAAAAAATCATTACGAATTTTAGGAAAAGCAGCAACAATTAGGGCCAAACTGCATAACACAATTTTATTTTACCATGTATAACTTTTAATAATTTTATTGTGTACAACCTTTATTATGTATAACCTATCTACATATTTTGTATAAGTTACTAGAAAATATATGCTTAATCGAATCAAGTTATTTTTTACTTATCTATAAATTAGCAAAATAGTATATTTTTGTAGCCATTACGGCGGTATTCTATTGCACATGTACCTATTTGTCATCAAACATCTCTTTAACACCACCTAACACTTCCCTAAAAAATTATAGGAGTTCAAAAGATCGCAATTTATAGTTCAGCGGTAAGAATACATAAGAGAGACAAAGATGCATGCCTATGCCGCAGCAGTTGCTCTGTTCTAACAACGTAGGTCGTACTACCGCCTTATCCTTCCAGTTCAGTCATGTAACCCAACGCCTGCTCCAGTAAAAGTGTATCCTAAACATGTGTATGCATTCTGCTTTCTTGAAAATGGCGCACAAAGACCTATTTTGAAGTCTCTTTCTATTAAAGAAGATTTAACTGTTGAAATATGGTATCAGGAAAAAGCTGTACCTGTATCCCAATTTGAAAACATAGTGGGTAAATATGAAATTTGCGACCGTTGGTCAAATTTTTTTAAATTACTAGATTTTCTGAGAACGTATACTGATGAAGCAGACAGAGATGCGGATGATGAGAAAATAAAGATTATTTGTAAATTATTAGAAGAATTAACCGCTAGTGGAAATCTATCTGCAGAAAATACCCAAACCCTACAATTTGTAAAAGAACAAGTTAAGTTACTTAGAATGAAACAAATTCGGTACTCTGCTGATACGTTAATTTGGGCTAGCAATATTTATTTTGCATTTCCTGGTGCTTACAAAGTCATTGGGAATTCCAAATTGTTGAAACTGCCGCATCCCAGATATTTGAAAACGCTTTTAATGAAACTTGATACCGAAAATTCTAGTTTAAGCAGCAGTCATGTTACATATTTAGCAGAAAAATTGAAAATATTAGACCAAAATGGAAAATTTGTGACTTTGATGTTGGATGAGATTTATATTAAAAAAAAATATATCCTACAAAGGCGGTAAAATTGTGGGTACCGATATTCAATCACCTGATAGTCCATCCGTAGCAGCAGCTTCAACAATTCAAACATTTATGATTCGTTCAATATTCTCCCACAACAAGGACGTAGTTGGACTTTTTCCGGTGACCAATTTAAAATACGACTTTTTACATAAGCTTGTGCTCGAAGTTTTAAAGTTACTTACCGTGGCGGGTTATCATGTATTGTGTATGATTAGTGACAATAACGGTGTTAATAGGAAAATGTATCAAGAACTGTGTGGAGGAGTATTGAAAAGTAGTTTTCAAAATCCTGTTAATGCAGACAATAAAATTTTTACACTTTTTGATGGTGTACACATGATAAAAACTATTCGAAATATTTGGATCAATCAAAAAGATCAACAACAAACATTTGTGATTCCAAAAATTCTAGACAACTTGCACGAAAAAAATTGTACTTTCGATACTGAGGGTAACTTTTTTGCTTGTGTTGGACATTTGAAAAATCTTTACAGAGGAGAACAGAATAATATTGTAAAGTTAGCCCCTGCCTTAGATAGAAAAGTTTTGTATCCTACTAGTATCGAGCGTCAAAATGTTCCTTTATGCTTACGCCTTTTCGATGAAAAAAATATTGCAGCGTTAAAAATAAAACATGCTAATAACATTTCTTCTATTGAAGGAACAATTGCGTTTTTAAAATTAGTAAGTGACTGGTGGAAAATAATTAACTGCAATTCTTTATACAAAGACATTCGATTACGCGATCCGCGCTGTGCTCCAATTAAAAGTGTTGAAGATGAAAATTTTATATTTGTAGAAAATTTCCTAAAATGGTTAGAACTATGGGACCATTTGCAAGTGCCAGGGGAAGCTAACAAATCAAGAAATGGAAAATTAACTCTACAGACCCAGTTATCTATGACACATTCTTTGAAAGCATTAATTGACCTTTGCAAACATTTAATTTACGACTTACATTTTCAGTATATTTTATTATTCAAATTTCAAACAGATGCATTGGAAGACCGGTTTGGGAAATATAGGCAAATGAGTGGCGGAAATTACCACATCTCCGTCATGCAGGTGTTAGAATCTGAAAGAAAATTGAAAGTGCTTTCTGTTTTGAAACTGAAATCGTAGAATAACTGTGAATTTTCAATAAAAGAATATTTGGACACTTGTAAAATTGAATATAAAAATGATGAAGGCGACTCCATTGAAAAATTTGAAGATGCCATAATAATAACAGAGGACGAGACAATTTCACAAAATGAAGCTGAGGATTAACTGCTGCAGGGTTTGGTGTGCTACCGTACTACAAGAAAAATAGTAACTTATGGCTAACTTCCACTTCTGAATAAGTCCTCTCGCCATAACGACTAAGGCATGTGTTGCTATTTTATTTGAACGTCCAAGATGCCCCAGATCTTAAAATCCCTCAGTTAAGTCTTGATGCGCATTGTATTTTAAACCTCTTTTGATACTTATCTCATCGAACAATAGAACACATTGTTTTTCATCCTCTGACATATGATGTACCTTAATAGCAAATTTTTTTAACAACTCTGTATCTATCCCAATTGAAAGTCGTGATAATTAAAGCCACGACACAATTGTTGATTTGGATGGAAGTGTAAATTTTAATGTCACCCTCATGAAATTATACAAGGAAGGAGATTTATAATAAAGGCTCAACACCAACTCTTTCTCTTCTTTTTTTCCAAATGTGACCGCGTTTGTGGTAAAGCTACATATTTATAAAAACACGAACCATTTTTGGTGCTGTACTGATGATGCTCCAATTCTTTGATTTCTTTGTGACCTTTTTTTTGAAATCTTCCATTTATAGTAAACGTGCTAAGACGGACGTTTTCTTAAATTACACGTTTAGAAAAGATTTGCAACGACTAATTTGGCAATATCATCTGAAAAATGAACAGTTTACTCTCGACAAACTCTTGGCTGACTCTGGCGAACAGGCAGGACTACTTTATTCAAAATTATTAAATCAATGGGTTACAAACACAAAATGGTGAATGGACGCAAAATTTTATGTGAACAAAAACACGTCGTTGCATCCAAAATTAAATTTTTGAGACAATTTCTCCAATATCAAAATTCTAGTGAAAATGTGACATTCCTGTACCTAGACGAAACGTGGATCTACCAAAATAGATCCGTGAGTCGTCAATGGGTACACGAAACCGATCTTAAAACTAACCTAGCCAAAATTAAAAGTGAGGGGAAGAGGTTCACGATTTTGAATGCGGGATGTAATTTAGGCTTTTTGGAAGGGTGCGACATATTACTAGACTCAAAGAACAACAACAGGGACTATCATAAAACTATGAATGGGGAGATTTTTCAAAATTGGTTGGTTAATCAGCTGATTCCTGCTTTGGACAAGTTGCAAAGAAAATTTGTCGTGGTTATGGACTACGCATCGTATCATCCAGTGTAGTTTGACAAGCCGCCCGCATTTTCTTGCAAAAAAGGTGTATTGCAGGAATGATTGATTAACTACCATAATGTCGAAATTCAGGGCAAAATTACTAAGAAAAAACTTTGGGAGTTAATTAAACCTTTTACAGCAGACGGAAATA
The DNA here is from genome assembly GCA_014611495.1 of Limonius californicus. Classification (NCBI taxonomy): domain Eukaryota; kingdom Metazoa; phylum Arthropoda; class Insecta; order Coleoptera; family Elateridae; genus Limonius; species Limonius californicus. Next base: position 5,995 of record JABXWE010102749.1, on the reverse strand, counting down.
AAAGATACGTAACTCACGAAATTTTGAAAAAGCGCAAATATGAGGTTCTTCGATTCCCTCCATACCATTGTCAATACAACCCAATTGAAATGGCGTGGGGGTTTTGTAAGATCTATTACAATAAGCACATAAATTCGCAGCCAAAATCGAAAGATAAGGTTGCAAATTTATGGCGTGAGGCTCTTTCAAAATGTACTCCCGACATGTGGCAAAATTTCTGTGAGCATTGTGAAAAACTTATTTCGGAAGACTGGACAAAACATATGGGAAATCTATCGTTTGAAAATATTCCTCCTTTCATTATTTCAATTGGGGAATCTGATTCAGAATCGGAGGGTGCCGATGATTCAGATACTTCTAGGAATATCATGAAGGTGGAATAGGGTAGGGGATATTCTTTTGGCATCTAAATTGTGAATGAGTGTTTTACAGTTTTTATCTCGCCCGAGAAAAACACCGACCTCAGTGGAATACGAACTTGGGTCTCTTAGCAACAGAGACAAACAGTCAACCACTGGACTACCATAATATCAATTTGAAACATGAGCGGCATGGACGTTAATTCTTCTTAATTTGCTGCAAGACCTAAATATAGGACAACAAAAAATGGCGTGGAATATGCTCTGTATACATACTATTAGAGTTCAGAATCCTCGTGTAAAAAGAACAGCAATATGTATTTGGTATGTGTTACGACAACATTTAAATTATAGTTATTATTTTATTTATAATGAAATCATTATTATATCTGAGTATTATAAACCAATATTGAGCAGAAATGGGCGGACGTTAAATGAGCAAACAAGCTCCACTGGCAACATTGCCTGCTTTCAAAAAACATAACCTCCATCAAGAAAAACTAACATAACCCAACTTAATTAATTGACAAATTTCAATGATACCATACATTCCCCCAGATTCCCACGGCCTGTTGGATGGCAAATCAATCGTGAATAGATTATATTACTCACACAATAATCTTCGGCGTGTTATGTAAACTGTAAGACTATCCAATAATTCTGTATCACAAACCTCAGCGGCTTCAAAGTACAAAACACAAATTCAGTTGTGAGCCTGACGGGAATGGATGTGCACATACTGTTTATCAGCAATATCATCTTTCGGTTTTCATTGAAATTTTTGCAGATTCATTAATCAGACAGACGTGTATAGGTTAGATTCAGCTCATCTCCCTATCTGCTAACATTCAACGCTGCAACCGAGATCAGACCAAAGAGAAATATAGGAAAGACTGAAAAAACTTTAGAACAATCGAGGTAAATGTCTTATACACTTATTAAAGCAAACCAAGCTGCAATTAGACCATAATTATATAAATTATATAAATATATATTGTGATGATTTTTGATTCGTAAGTTCGGTTAATTTCATTTTATAAAGGATACTAGTTCCATTGGTAGATATCTTGGAATTCGGTTCCATTGTGGTCATTAACAAAGGACAGATCGGGTCTACTACGGTTCGCCGCGGCTCTTTCGCCGCGAGACCTTTCGCCGCGGACCTTTCGCCGCGAGACGGTACGCCGCTGTCCGTTACGCCGGAGCCCGGTTCGCCGCAGCCGGTTCGCCGCGGTGCTTTTATTAGATGCAGTCAGTGAGCTGGTGTCAAGTTTTATAAACATAGCTAAGTACTACATACTTTCGGTAAGGCGAAATTTTTTTTACAGCGACGCTTTCACCCACTTTGCATTCTACTTAGCATACAAGTAACTTTATAATTTGACAAAAAGAGTATCTTACTACTTGTTTTGATTTATTAAATAGAAGAAATAATCTATAATAATAACATTACAGAAAAAAATTCATTATGCTGGTACAATAATAACAGTTTTATTTGGAACAAAATAATCTTAAAATAATCCTTATATTAATATACAAATCTACATTTCATAGTTATGTGCTAAACCACGAAGGTATGTTAATATATCCCGATTTTGATAATCTCCGACAATATTTAAAATTCTTTCATCAGCTTCACGATATTTTCGCAACTTAACATTAGGCGCATGCCCCGCCACCAAGTGTTCATAGTACACGTCCCTTCCTTTTTGCACTTTTCGAAGGCCATCAATAAATTTCCAAATTGTGGGATGAATCATACCTAATTCGCACTGGATTCTACGATGACTTGCTTCTGCAAAGTTATTTGTTCGGTGTTCGCCGTTAAGAACCCTGTTATATACAGACCAGATTTCTGGTACAAACAAAGGCCTTCGACGGCCATTTCCGCGTCGATTAGGTCGTCCCACATAATTATCCTCCAGCCATTCTAAAAGAGGCTGCAATTCTTGCGGCAAATCTTCCGATAAAACATCAATTGCTTCATCCAAATCCGCTACTGGAACAAATGCTAGCGCTGTAATCATTTTAGCTTTTAAAGCAAATTTCTTCATTGGTGTTGTAATTGTTAAGCAAACGTAATTGTACTAAATGCTTCCTCAGGTTTTTATTTAAATGGAAGAAACACCCGTTTATCCTAGCTTTTGGAAAAGCGTTTGTTACGCTATTTATAATCGCCATTTCAAAATCGCAGGAAATTGTTTCTGGATCGAGGTCTATCTCAGCTGCTTTTATAAGTTCAAAAAATCGTTCGTATGTTCTTTGCTGTTTGTTTGGGAGTAATCCATACAGCACTGGATGCACTCCACCTAATTTTTCCGTAGAAACTGTAAGTATTTGAGAAAACAATGGCGACGAAATGCTGAATGTCCCATCAACAAACCAAACTTTCGATTCTTTTAAAATCTGCAAATTATTTTTAGTTCCAAACACTAGGATACGGTTTTCGCCAGGACCACTGTCTGAGATTAAAAAGTTTTCGATTTGTCCTGGTTGCGGTTCATATACTGTATACTCTTGAGGCAAAATCAATTGTTCTAAAGATGCTGGATTTGCAGGGGCGGCATTTACTAGTTTTCGTTCCCTGCTGATGACTTTCCGTAATGCTGCAGAACTCGGGAGAGAGGCCTCAGCAGCTTGTGGTAAAGCAGCTATACATTGGTTAATCACTTGAATAGGATTCTCCACTGTTTCTCTTGCACGTTTTTTAATTTGCACTACCACTTTATAGGCTTCAACATCTGCAGCCGAACTATCATGCGAATGCTGACCAAGCACTTGGATCACATGATCCCCGTTTGTATGAGCTCTTGCTTTACACCTCCCTCGTCTTTCACATCTCCAAAATTTTCTCGTTCCATCACCACTTAATTTATCAAAAACGTAAGTAAAACCATCGACTGTTAGTTTGTCTTTACCACGTTTTGATGTTGTTGTTTCCATTGTATCTAGCTGTTAGCACACTTTAACACTACTGCAATTGTAGCAACACTGATACTGAAACTATAAACCTCTACCCCTAATTTGGAAAAATTACTTATTTTATTTATTTGCTATTGGCTACCTGTTGCGGCAGCTCATTGAATTACGTATTTTCCAGATCTTTCGAATTAGGAAATACCAGCGTCAACTCTTACAGGGAAAACCTTTTAGGCTTACGATTTCTAGTTTTAATCTTTATATTGTATTTTGTATGCCGGTTTGAGCCGTTTATGTAAAGGGTACAGGTAAAACCCTAATTGCTCAAACCACAAGAGTTCCAGTTGAAGCTCCGTAGTGTGCACTTCGCTAGAATTCACGTTACGTAAATAAACATATAGTAAAAACACATTTGTGTCAATTATTCAAGAAAAAGAGTATCAACAGGGTTGATTAATCATCGTCCAACCCACAACACTACCCTTATCAGTAAAAACGTAACGTAACAGGTAACTTACTGCAACGAATAGATAAGGATTACTAAGGCAGATTATCAGGATTCCAAATATCTTTGTTTTTAATGCGGTTGTTGATTGCGGTTGTTGTTAATAGTACCTAGTGTAAATAACAAACATACCTATTAACTTATCTTTATAATAAGATGAATGTCCAAGAGCATACAAATTATGTCCTTGGTTCAAATATCAAATTATAATATTTTGCAACGTCAAATATTAAAAGGCAGAAAGTCCGCGGCGAAACGTCCGCGGCGAAAAAAACCACCGCGGCGAAAGGGCCGCGGCGAAAAAAACCACCGCGGCGAAAGGGCCGCGGCGAAAGATCCGCGGCGAAACGTCGGCGGCGAAACGGCCGCGGCGAACTGGGCCATTCCCGGACAGATCAAGACCCAGATATTTTCTTGCTTGTTCTGAAGCGCTGCCGAGTTCGTATTCTGCATATACCTGTCACGAAGAGAGAGAATTATTAAATATACTACTTAAAAAGTATTCTATACTGAATAAGTATGATAGAAAGATTCTATAACATGCCAAAAGCTTGGATATGAGCTTAGCTCTGGATTTGACAGCTGTGAAGTGCGGAAAATGTGTAAGAGGCAGCTTTCGGACATGTATGTACATTGCATTTCTGAAATCAGAACGTGGTAAATAGTGACGCCGTTACGTTATGAACCTTTTTACAAAACTATTTTACCTGTCAAAATATTATTTTTAAAATGGTAATTTGATCCAGGTGCCCATACTGTATTTTTAAGCATTTTTTAGCATCGTGGCTATGTAAATTTGTTAGTTGCTAGGTTAGTTGTTTACAAGGCAATGAAAAAGAGCGTTCTTTTGAACTTCGGCGAGTATGCACGCATTTTTGTTGTGTTCCTGAAAATTAAAATTAATTAAAAACATTGTTTATGTTTAATAAAGTAAACGTTTATGATATACAGGGTGTCCTTTAAATGCCTTAAAAGCTTCAGGTAGAATTTTTCCTTTATGAATGCTTAATACAAATCTTCAAAAAAAGTAGGTATTTGGAGCTTAGTTTTCTTGTACGAGAGTGTTAAAGTTCATATCTTTAAAACAGAATTTCATGGAAACAATAACGAGAACTTTAATGTTGCACGTATCACCCGATAAGTGACTGACTGCCACTTGATTATGTAAAGATTAATATTGAGTTGACGCTTTAGTTGCTCTTCTGGAAGTACTGTTAAAAATGATAAATTTCGTAAATACTACATTTGACAACAGTGCAAGGCCATGGTATTGTGATGAAAAGTAGAAAATTTGTTTTTCGACATTTGTCAAAATCTTTGATTTACTTATCGGGACGTTTGCATTGTCATTTTCCTTCAGTTCCTGGTTCGTTGTGAGTTTATTTGCGTTTTTCTGTATTCATTCACTTTGTTGCTTTCATTCATTTTTTTGCTTTGGTTCCTGTTTTGTTATTGGGTTATTTGCATTTATTTCCTATGGAGTACGACACAAACGAGTACGTTGACATGATTTGGGTTCTTGGGGAGTGCCACGGAAACTGCAATCAAGCTGCTAGGATTTACGCCGAGCGTTTTCCGAATAGGAGACATCCCAGCCATGTGGTAATTCGGGCTACAAATCAAAGGCTTAGAGAAACAGAAAATATCCGTCCTGCTCCCAATGCTGATAGAGGCCGACCAAGATATGTTAGAAACGGAAATTTAGAAGAGGAGGTACTGGAACTTGTACAGATGATCCGGGTACTAGCGTGCGTGCTCTTTCTAGAGTTGTTGGTGCCTCCAAGACCACCGTTTATAACATCTTGAAGGAAGATCTACTTTATCCGTTCCATAAAGTAAGAGTGCAGCATTTATTAGAGGAAGATTACGAGAAACGTGTTAGCTTTTGCGATTGATTATTAGAAAAACATACAGGAAATGCAAGATTTGTAAACAACATTCTGTGGACAGACGAAGCGACATTTACGAGAAATGGCATCTTTAACTCTCACAACCAACATATCTGGGCACATGAAAATCCTCATGCTCTGCACCACGGAAATTATCAAGTTCGGTTTTCAGTGAATGTTTGGGCAGGAATCGTAGATAATAAACTCCTTGGGCCTTTTGTACTACCTAACCGATTAAATGCTGAGAACTACTTAAATTTTTTAAATAACGACCTTCCACCTTTATTAGAAGATGTTCCTTTGCAAGTTCGTCGGGATATGTG
>JABXWE010102747.1:0-13478 GCA_014611495.1 Limonius californicus | reverse complement strand
TCACGTATTATTCCAACTTTCTCACGAATGGAAAGAGTTTTTCGTTTTATTAAAGCCATTCTACAATTAGCACTTTCCTCTGGGTAAGATATGAATGAACTGATAATAAAATAAAATGTTTAGTCAAAGTAGAGGAGAGTGTAATTATCTGTCCCTTTTAAGTCGCTAAATAAGCATCTTAAAAATTCCTAGTAATCAACGAACAAATAAAGTTAGTAAAATTTAGAGATTACTGTGACCCGGATTGTAGGTAGTAAGCCGGTACATCCGCCCCGCAAAAGTGCATAACACGCAGCGCATTGAAATTTCCCAGAAGTTTGACCTAAAATGGGTTTCAGATGTTTGTAAATACCTTTTACGTCACGGTAAATTTATATTTTCGGAATAACAGAAACTGGAAACGCTAAAATATTTAAATTTTTGCTCGTTGTTTCCGGGAAGAGCAATCGCTGTAAGCGGGAAATATTAACCATAAATCATAGGATTCCAACCATTTAGTTCATAAACTCTCGTTATAACCGGGATCTCGTAGTATCCGAGCTTGTCTTAAATGAGTTCAACTGTATTTGCGGAAACGAGCGCAACTGGTAAATCAGGATTGCATTTATGGGAATTATGCCGTATCGGCTAAAGTTTATTCTGTAGTATCAAATAAGTTCGATGATTAGAAAGTATTCGGGTTGTACAGGAATTGAATTTAAATAATTAAATTGTTTGTTTAACGGAGTTCTCGCCACGGAATCGGAAATATTCTGGAACTTAGAATATAAACGGTTACTTTGCTAGCGAAACTTTATGGACGGGTACGTGAATTTAATTCACAAAAATTAAATTGTTCTAACGGAGTTCTCGCCACGAAATCGGAAATATTCTGGAACTTAGAATATAAACGGTTACTGCTAGCTAAACTATTCGGATTGCACTGTTAGTGAAGACTCGACTGGTATGTTACAAGTAAGACTCATAATTACTTTAAAATTTAAAGGACTTATCCTTTTATACCAACCCTTTCGGAACGGTTTTACTCGGTGATCGTCGTCCTGCCAAACAAATAGAGGGAGGAAGCCTCGTTGGTTGAATTCGCGCGCTGCTAGCGCTCTTTTAGCGAACCACTCACTTCAAAATTTATTAAACAAATTCTGTCCGGGATTTCACTAAAAACTTCGTTACATTATATAAGTACCTACATTAAGTTTAAAACCTAATCTTTGCTACATATTTGTATTTAAACACTTAATAAAGCTCTACTTTCTCGACATGTCTTTTATTGTTCCACTGTACAGAAATGGAAATTAAATTAACCCAGCAAACACAGAATTGTCGGCCGTTAGCTGGGCCAATATTAGCATTGCTGGCTAAGTACTGGTTGTTTTACCAGTGTCGGTTTGCCTACATCTAGCCATCACAGTAAATTCGCCGTAAACAGCACTAGTATTATTATAAAACTTTCTAATAACGGTTCTGCAACGTGCCAGCGTTGGCAAATCAACGGCTTTCGGTGGAGTACTTGCATAAAAAAACTGTAGCATTCAGACACACTTTTGAATTTCCCGCGTACCAAACAAGCTCAGCAGGTATGCGCGTTCATAGTGCTAATCTGTGAATTAAGTTATAGTGAACATCATGACAAACTTAGCTTGAAAGAAAATCGCTACAAACAAAGTTGATGCATGGAAAAATAAAGAAGCCTTGCACACAACAACTGTAGTACCTACAGACAACCGTGCACTATGATTAATGTAAATAATAATTGTGTGTAATAACTGGTAATTTAAATACTTATTAACATTTTTACACTTTCCAGACTTCAACTGAATTGATTTTGGGAATTGTGGACTGTAGGAGTGTTACGGGAAACATCGTCGACTCCTGACTATGAAAATGCAACAGGCACTAAACAGGTAAGAGTCTTACTTGATATTTAATTGTTTAATTCCATGTAATTAATGCCATTAGATTGGTAGTTACGTGCGTATAAAAATTATGCAACTATTAAATTCAGTTTTGACTATACTCGACCAATTTAATAACTTTTACAAGATTATAGTCTTACATTAAACTTCCTGCAAAGCTGGTTAATAAGTAACACTAATAATCAACCTTTAAACATAGTAAAAACATTTAAAAATTTAAAACTAACATTGCACGATTAACATTAGTTGTGTATTATTTACAAATAATGTGAAAAATGTTATACTTGCAATCAATTATGTCCCCCATAAAATAATATTACTTATATCATCCGTTTTTGCAGCAAAAATTCATTACCGGTGAGTGAATTTTATTAATTAATTTATATGTAAATGCAATGCAGTCATCGTTTTCATATAGTATAATTATATAATACTGTTTCACAACCCTGATAGTAATGATTTATTGCAGCTGCAGTAAGGAAAAATCCGTTTAGCAGAAATGCAAGAAGCAAGAAGTAGAGGCTGTAATCAAGGTCTGGCTACGTCAGTGCAGGTGACAGGGATGGAGGTCGCAGTCGTAGAAAGCAAAATGCCTTACCATAAATGTAAAATAATGTTTAAAATAAAATGCTTCTAATCGAAGGGATTTTTATTTTTGAAAAAAAAATTCAGAATGTATAGTATCAATACCGGTAAATTGAAGTATGCCATTGCAGAAGTTGCAGAGTTGTTACATCAGCAATAAATCTGCATACTGTTTCATACTAGCTAAATGCCGGTACAGTACTGGGCCTTTGATGGTAAGCTTCACTGGCCCGAATGTCGGCCAGAGTGACACAGGGGTACCGGCCCAGCACTGTTTGCCACCATTGGCCCGATGTAGGCTATTCCGGCAAGTTGTTATCTACCCGGTACTGGCCCATCGTTTTGTGTTTGCTGGGAAGTAACAGAAGGTATTCATTACAACCTGCAAATCTCGATACTGTGAAGAGACAAATAAATTATATAATTATACACTGTTAATTGTTATTACATTGAATTGAAACACGCACAGCAAATATTTGAAAAAATATTTTCTCTGGTTCACTCATCACTAGAAGGCCTTTTTTATATCAGTCTCGTAGTTGGTTTTATTACATCCCTTTCGACATAGTATAAATGTACCTACAACAGCAAATAAAACAATTTTATTGTATTCATTTTTCCCCTAGAGATCAAGTAAAAATTACATACTTACATTATCACATTATAATATAAAAGGGATTCTGTTGCAACTCTCTTCACATTTCCTTTCCGACCCCAACACAGCAGATATGGTGTACCTGCAATTTAAAATTTAATTAATGCCTTTATAAATTATTTTTTTTAATTATAAATTGAACATTACTTACCTGTACTGCTACCAAAATTAAAGTAAATGTAAGAATCCTCCTACACAAACCTGCTACTTCTTGCCAGCTAAGCGTTAGTTGATACAATTTATTTCAACATCCAGTCAAAAATAGTTCATAAATAATAGTATAAGGATTATCTGTCCTAAAATAGTATTGCTTGCTTATTCACTGTAAATAAGCAGGAGTATTCAGGTGTTACAGTAATGCAGAAACTAATTTTAGAAACTAATTTACCGATTTACCTTAATTTTAATTTGAGGTAGGTAGTTTGCAAAGATCACAAACGTGGTTTCTATCCTAAGCGTAGTACGCAGAGAATATTTGGCAACATTGCTAGACGCAACTTTAACGGCAAAGTGTAAAAATATATACATTTTGGACGCACATTTAACTGCAAGATGAAAGAAATATATACGCTGTTCGTCATATTGTGTTCAATGTGAAAGGAGTTGAGAAAGATGTCAAGATATAAGAGAAATCGTATTAACATTTTTCAATTTTCTATTAATTTTAGGCGCAAATCGATGGTAAAACTCATTTAAACATGATATACTTGACATAAATCTTGCCTCCTGTAACTCCTTCTGGTGGACGCCGAAAAACGTGTCTATGAAGGGACTCCAAAATGATAGCTGGATGTATATATATATATATATATATATATATGTGCTTTTGTATCGTGTTCGCCTCTGCACATTAAACAGACGTCCACAACTCCACCCTTACTAATAATCGTAGATTAGTGTTTTTCGAGTTACACACTTATTTTGGATTAAGAAAACGAGATTTCGTTAGAGGGGTAATCTTTTTTTAATTAACAGATATACATAATTTTTTATATTGCGCGTTCGTGTCGGCCTCCGTAAATTGACCGTACCTTTCCAACTCCGTGTATGTAATTTTGCGAAATCTAACGTACGGCTCTGCCTCCAACAACGTTGTCAAGTTTATCAGACGCTTCTAAGAAGTGATATGGTATGTTTTATGACGAATATATGCGTCAGTTTGATCTGGTACTGTGAAGTAGCTGTACTTGATAAATAAGACGCCGTAGAAGTTTAATAAAACATTTATTGTATAAAAACACGTAGAGGCCAAAACTGCGACTGCAAGCCGACTTGTAATTCTGTATCCTTGGTATTACAGACTAGGATATCTGCAGAAACCTAGTCAGGGTAATGTATCATGTAAATTGGCTTGTTTAGTAAGGGGAAGTGCCCCCCCCCACCCCGATTATCTCTTAGTACATAACAAGGCGATGTAGCAAAAACAAAAAGGAACGTACCTTGGAGGGAAAATCCTACAGGGATGCCGGTCAAGCTAGAGCGCTCTACGGAAGGCGGGGAAAGGAAAAGAATTAATTTGCAGGGAAAAATCTCGCAGAGCAACAGTGGTGACTATGATGTGGTTCGGCGAACGAATATAAATTAATTGTCGCGCTTTCAACCGTATATCCCTATTTATAGGAAGAAACTACGTGACCAAAACAAATTTTTGACATCTTCAAAAATACGTTCCCAAATTAAACTTTGAAGTCCCAAATAATTTAATAGTTCGTTTTGGGAAATTTGATGAGAACTGCTTCAAAATCTATCAAGACCGCAAGCTTAATTCCCAACAGCGTTCGACAATACCATAAACTACCATAGATTTTAAACAGTACAAGTTCTTAAAATTACGTAAATAAACTACAAAATAATAGCTGAATAAACTACGTTATTCCCCAAATCGTTTTGATGAACGTATTCACGAGCAAATTCTAATCGTTGATATTTGTGTGCTTCAGTAAGAAAAACTTTTTGAGCAGCTGAACGGTTACGTAGTTCGCTTTTTTTAATTCTGCGATATGATGTCCAACGGGGTGCAGGGAAATTTGTAGCAGTAACAGCTTGAACAACTATGTCGAAATAATTATATAAATAATGGTGTCATACCAAACTGGTCAATCTTTTTCTTCGCGAGCGTAACTGTTGTTTTGCTTTTGCCAATTTCATCTGCAATGTTACCTGCAATCTATTGCTTATTATAGCTTTCTGATGATTGTCTAACTATGCCATTTCAATATTTAATTGACACTGTCAGAAAAATTGAAAACTCATGTAAAAAATAATTACTGGCAAACCGTAATCACACAACTAAAAACGAGCGTTTCGAAATGTATACCAGTTTTTTCTGCTCCCGATGGTACATATATCTATTTATTCGAGAACAGACGTCTGAAAATGATGAACTAAAGTGCAACAAGAACTAAAAAAGTTTCTAAATGGAAATTAAAAAAAAACTAATAAATGTGATAGGTAAAGGTTTAGAGGTTTAGTATGTACATACTACTTATTGTTTGTCATGAAGGTACGATATATTTTTATGAAAGCTTGTTACCTTTGAATTACAATTATTGTGTTTTCCTCTTCTTAGTTTCTTCTAACCCAGATTGGGTATGTATTTTTAATTTTTTAGTAAGATTTTTTTGAGTTTATTGGTCTTCAATAGTGTTTTTAAATAACAAATGTACTATCAAATTTGTATTCATGACATACGGGTCTTATACAGAGCTGCTAAATAAAATAAAATAACAACAATCTCGTTCAAAAATTTTATTAGTTATAGTTAGTAAAAAAAACATTCGATTGTGAAAGAGTAAACAAGTACCAATTTCTAAAGCAACTGTAACTGTAAATATTAATTATTATTTCTGTAAAAATTATAAACATACGTTTTTACCCTTATCCAATCTAAATTATAAAATATATCTGTATTTTGTTCAATCCGATTTAAACACTCATCTTTTTTAGGGGGTATCTTTTGTTGTATACACTTCCGAAAATGCTTTTTGACGATTTGTTTTTGTTTTTTTGTCCAGCACACAACCCTTTGGGTAATAATTGTTCTTGGGTTGAGGCAGCTATTCTTTCTGCTTCTGTTTTGTTAAATTCTTCATTCTTGTCGCTTTCTACTTCGCTTAAAGTTCCTAAGTCTATTTCATTTAATGATTTTCCTTTATATTCTAAACCTTGTCCTTTATCAAAAAGGGTTAGCAGTTTGGAGACTTTCACCGTTAATAAATAATATAAATTATTTTTTATTACGAAATGTGAAAGAACTTATTTTGTATTTACAGTAGAGTAACATTTCTAATACATTACATAAGAAAATTTTTAAGCAAAATACCATCTGCATCCTTAAAGTTGTATTCATCTTCTTTTAATCACAAAAGGTATTGCTGGGCAATCGCGGTATAACTAACTATTTTTTAATTGTAATTGTCGTTTTGTCCGGATTTATATGTAATTACATATCCCGACCCTGTTCATAAGTTGGATACAAGTGAAAAAAGATGCTTTCATACGTGTTGTACAGGCAATTTTTTTGCATATTGATATCTTGTAACTCGAAATTTGACCACAAAGCAGAATTTATAACTGTCAAATTGGCAATTCACAATTTTGTTGTTGGTTATGTTTTATTCCAAAACGCAAATAAAGTATAGCAGTTCTTGACAATGAACTCCATGAAGATGAGTGTTTATTTTGTTTATAATAAAATAGTTAACAAAAGTGGTAATTTCATTAGGATTTATGGTTGAAAAAGTCGACAACATGCAAAAAATACCATTTTTAAGGGCGCACCGAGAATGAAAACCTAAAAAAATTTCAGTGAGTACCTACGTGGTGTACTAGGTGTACGTGGAGTGGTATACTTATACAGGATGTCACAGAATAACTATTCCTAATTTTCAGAACTGATAGAGGGCACTTAAATAAATATTTTTTATTAATAAACTACTGTCTGGAAATTTCTCGGTGTTAAGATAAACTAGAAATCTTTAAAAACAATCTTGCAATTACAACAGGAAAGAGTAGTTACTTGCTAAATTGAAGCAGTTAAGGGAAGGAATATTTTATTAGAAATAATACTGCACCATTTTCGATACACAAGTTATAACGATGTGTAATCGACTGCTGAATTCTTCGAAATAACTGCGGACGTTCACGAATATCATCAAACGCCAGAATAAATCGAGCCACTAACTCTTCTTCTGTATTAACAGATATCTCATAAATCAGTGATTTAATATGACCCCAAATACAATAAGTGGACGCGACTGCCTCCCTGGACTTTCCCATACTGGAAACTGTTCATATCATCTTTATTCAACAGTAGAGTTATTTTCCTCAAAACGGTTGTTCAAGTGCTATCCTAAAACCTTGCCTCGTAACGAACAGACTTACCCTTAATTTCCTTTTAATATGCAACCAGGCATACTTCATTCTCTACTATATACGTCGCGCGGTCTAACTAGTACCGATCGCTGTTGCTACCGAGGTAAAATTTTCTTAAGTCCCTGGAAATTATATTTTGTAGGGCATAAAAAATCGATTTTTTTATTTTCGCTGAAAAAGATTCTTTGACGCAAACAAATAACAACCGTTAGAATAAAAAAAATATTTTTCTAAAAAAGAGGGGGGAGGGGGCCGGTGCGCTTACATATATCCACGAGTGTAATATTTGCATATTCATATGCTCCATTACGTACTGAGCGATTCAGAGAAAACCCCAGCTTCCTATCTTTTTTCGTTTATTAATTAAAGGAGTTTGAAGTTTCAAACTTCCAAGCTTCGTAGAGGGCGCCACAGGAAAATTACGGAGTTCTTCAAAAAACATATCGATAGCCCCTTGCGAGGTCTATCGACATATGAAATTTAAAAAAATTCCTTGGAGCAGTTTTTGAGAAATAATTTTTTGAAAATTTCCAAAATTTTGAAAATTCGTAATTTAGGCCCCTTATAATTTTTCAAAAAAAAACTTTTTATATCACCTCATTTTACCCTTCATATACTATTCAGAAAATAAAAATCATTTGAATCGATTCATCCGTTTTCGAGTAATTGGGCGTTAAACTCAAAATCTTCAAAAAATCATAGCGCCCTTCAGTTTAAAGCTAGCTAGTTCGGCAAAAAACTAACAGATTTGTCTTATGACCCTCTATCGTTATCCGCGATAAAAGTTTCAAAATTGTAATCACGAAAAAAGTGATACCAAAAAAACATGCGTAACTTCCGCTTCCGGTTTCGGACTTTTTTGAAAAGCTTATTTTTTCGATGAATTTTCGATACACCCCCGCATTCCAAAGCGCATCAAAATCGGAGCAATACTTTCGGCTGTAGGAGCGTCACATACGTACGTACATACGTACATACGTACCCACCCACAGACAGACATTTTTTAAAAACCACTTTTTTGGGTTCCTAGTGATCCAAAACGGATATATCCGTTAAAATCTCGATTTCGAAAATTTTCATGATTTCAATACTTACCCTATACCTATAAGGTATGGGAAAGTAAAAATCAACTGGAGTCATATCTGGTGAATGTGCAGGCCAAGAAATCGGCCCCCCTCTTCCGATCCATCCATTTGGAAATTGTGCATTTAGAGAATTTCGGCAATTTAATCCAAAGTGTGCTGGTGCACACTCATCCTGGAAAACAATATTCCTTTTAATATTAAGTGGGACATTTTCAAGCAATTCTGGTAGAGTATGTTCCAGAAAAATCTTATACACATGACCATCTAACCGTGCAGGCAGTAAATATGGTCCCACTACATAATTGTCAACAATCCCAGCCCAAATATTAACAAAACACTTCCATTGATGATGTAACCTGTGAGCGGCGTGAGGATTTTCTTCGCTCAATGTGACTATTGTCTGTATTAAAATAACTATCTCTCGTAAAACATGCCTCGTCTGTCCATAATACACTTCTAGGAAATATTGGTTTGTCGTTAATTTTATTCAAGTACCATTCGGCAAATTGAACACTGTTAATCAGCAGGAATTAACGATTGCACTTTTTGAATATGAAACGGATGCTTCTGGTACTCCTTTAATACCCTCCATACTGATGTGTGGCTTGTATGCAGCGCTTGGGCAATGGCACGAGTGCTTGTGTCGGGTTATTTTCAAATTGTTTCAAAACTCCAAGTCCACATTTCGGACAGTACGATTGGCTTCCGAATCTGTTTTCTTTACTTGGACTTCACCAGTATCTCGAATACGCTGATCCAATCTTGAAAATGATGTATGATAGGGAATGTGACGCTGAGGATTCTGCTCCGCATAAATTCGCCTTGCTTCGTTGGTATTCAAGTATTACCGTAAGCTGCTCCATAGGCAATATGCATGTCTGCTAATTCAATATTTGTAAAATGATGCATTTTCAATCAAACACTAATTTATCTAATAAGACTAATTTGTGATAAGTAAAATGACAATTAAACACACTTATCTAATAAGGAATAATTTGCAACACACGTAAAATGACAACTACGAAAATAGTTGTTTTTCAGAGGTTGCTATGATTCAACTTTATTTCATTTTATCTCGATACTGAAGAATTTCCGGACACTAGTTTATTAATAAAAAATGTTTATTTAAGTGCCTTCTATCAGTTCTGATAAATAGCAGTAGTTATTCTGTGACACCCTGTATATGTAAATGCTTGTGTAAATCTACAGATGTTGAATTTGCTAGGAAACATTCTATATTTTCTAGTTAGCAGCAAAGTTTAAGGCAAAAATATTAGAACGTCAAGATAATTATGTTTGTTTTTCATTACAGCGCAAAATACTAAATAATAAGTCTTTGAGCTTCAGATAAATGCAAGATAATAAAAGGAAAAACATAAGAAAGAATGTTCCAACATCTGTATATATTTAATAACATTTTGCGTTTTCACGTGTGTAGCCAATTTGGTTAATGACCATTTTTGATAGGATGTTCTTTTTCGTGCATTCGTACAATAGCAGTTTATCAGAAATTCTACTGCTATCCGCTGATTATAGACATTATATAAAACTAAACTGGTCGAATTTTAAAAAACCCTTACTTTTCTAAAAGTGCATCTTTTCTGATAATTGCAACTTTTCGATAGTGTTTTCGCGCTATGACGTCATCGATAATTTTTTAAATGCCACCCACATATTATGTCAGTGAATTTAAATAGAGGGTACAATTCCGATTACGGCCAATTTTCGAGATAACCAAATTGAGAAAAGAAAACGCGCAAATATCGATAGTTTAATTGCTTGGAAACGATCTCGATTTGATAAAGTAACATTAAATAACTAATAAAAACAGTAATTTTTATTATTATTATTGTGATCCTCGTTTCTACCGCATGAGCAGTGTTGAGGCGAAAGTAAATAATAATTAAATTTAAGATAGCTCCGCAAGAAAAAATCTATTGGAAAATATCAGATCGATGACGTCATTGTATGAAAACAAACAACTAGGCAAAGAAAAATGAAAATTATATCAGAAAAGATGCGCGATTAAAAAATATAATATAGGTCCGAGAATATTTAAAAATATTCAACCATTTCAATTTCATCGAATTGGTTCCATACTTCGTGAAAAGTAGATTAGTGCGTGGGGTATAGATAGTTGAATAAAATCCCAAAACTTATTTTAAGTAATTGGATATTATTCTCAGAATTTGAATAAATATTTTATTTACCTTCACTGCGTAGTCCGCACTAGCAGTAGCAACAGCGAGTACGTGGTCGTGCACAAAATAGTGCTCAAATATCAGTCAACAGCGTTGCCGAGATTATGGAGGCCAACAGACCCTCTATATGATTTTATACGTGCTGAGTCAAAATCAACCGCATAGTATAGCAACGTGTATAAGTGTATATACCGCAGCGCCTCTAGTGGCAGTCGTTAAAACTAAAATGTATATAAGTATATGTGTAGCGGTCGTGTTCGCCTCCGACTAATATTAGTAGAGAATTGATAGTGGGGCTACCCTTATCCCAAAAAACATGCTAAACGTGTTCGATTCTGAAAACGGAGTCAAAGACGTCAGATCGGAGTCACACACGTACGCTGTGTGTAGCGTTCGGAGGTGTATAGGTACTATATGCATATATATATATATATATATTGCTATAATATAATAATGGGGGGGGGGGTTTAAATATTAATTGGGATTCACCTTTGCATCGCCGTCGGGGCAAGACGTGTTACCATGGCAAAATAATATCTTTCCCCGCCGGTCAAGGAGTGCTAAATTTTTTAAAATGGGAAGGAACTTTTTGTTTTTTTTATTGTTTATTGAGAAAAATGTCATAAAAATTGTAACATTAAAAAGGAAATTATACCATCATAAAGTAAAGAAATGTGAGTTTTAATCAGTGTTAAATTGAAATGGAAAAATAGTCCAGGTCGGGAAGTGACGGCAGAGCACGGGAAGCAGGACCATGCTGACGGAGTGCAGCCTGTATATTTTCGGAGTACCAGACCAGGGGCATTTTGCATGCCTAGCAGTAAAGGTTGGTGCAGTTTTAAAAATGAACTAATTGCGGGGACAGTAATACATGGTAAAAATTTGCGGGTGCTGTTAATTTTTTTTTTGTTGAACGTTTCATCACAATTTTTGTACAAAACGAGGCCGCGAGTGGAACCCTGAGATGAACAGTTTCGTGTTTGAGCTGGTCGGCATAAGTTATTTTTTTTGTACTATGACTTTTAAAACACAACAATTTTTGTCGCCCAACGTGGGGCTATAATTATAATTATTTTAGTGATTAAAAACTCGCCAACTTATTAGCGCACGAACATGGGGCTGGATAGGAACTGTCAATGTGTGAATTCGCAAACGATTTAATTAACTGAATGAAACGGAGTTTGATAATTAACTGAACTAAATTGTAAAGACAACGTAAGGGCTCACAGCTTGTATCTTAAGCAGAATTTGTTAGTAGAGGGGTTGCAATTTGTTTTGTTTAAAAAAAAAAGATATGGAAAGGTCGGAAGAAACTGTGAAGACAAGGGAAGGTAAAAAGAGAATGGAGAAGGAGAAGAGAATGTTGGAAGAGAAACAGAAGGAGAGGGATGTAGCAGATGAAAGGGAGAGCGTCATAAGTGGAATAAGTGTCGAGAAGGAGCAGGTGTTATTTGAACAAGAGAGGGAGGTAGAAGAAGAAGCTACCAGTAAGAAAGAAACCGAAAAAATGGACATTTCCTTGGATAGGATGATGAGGTGGCTTGAGAATAACAGTAAAGAAATGAATGCGAAGTTTGACAATAACAGCAAAGAAATGAATGCAAAGTTTGACAATAACAGTAAAGAAATGAATGCAAAGTTTGACAATAACAGTAAAGAAATGAATGCAAAGTTTGACAATAACAGTAAAAGGATGGAAGAAATGAATACGAATTTGAAGGAAGAGATGAAAGCAATGAGGGATGAGATGAAGGAAGAAATGGGTGCGAATAACAACGAGATGAGTAAACATTTGAAGGAAGAGATGAAAGTAATGAGAGAAGAAATAAAAGAAGAAATGAGTGCGATGAGTACTAGGATTGAGCAAAAATTGGTCAATAACAATAAGGAGATGAGGAAAAACATAAATAGACTTGAATTAAATAATAATAAACTGATAGAAGCCATATTTATGAAGGAAATGGAACAGAAATTAGATGTGAGGTTTGATAAGGATAATGGGAATAGGATAGAAAAGTTAGAAAAAGGTGATAGGAATAGGATAGCAAAGGTAAATGAGTATGATGGTAATATGATAGGTAAAGGTGATAGGAATATGATAGGAAAGGTAAATGAGTATGATGGTAATATGATAGGTAAAGGTGATAGGAATATGATAGGAAAGGTAAATGAATATGATGGTAATATGATAGGTAAAGGTGATAGGAATATGATAGGCAAGATAAATGACTATGATGGCAATATGATCGATAAACGTGATAACAATATGACAGGAAAGATTGATGGATATGATAGGAATATGATAGAAAGATTTGATAGAAATAATAAGGAAAAGGGGAACCAATTCAATGAAAATGATAATGAATGTGGAGGATATGATATGAAAATGAATGAAGAACTTGATGAAAATAATTTACATGGCTCACAAATTAGTGAGAAGGGTGTTGAAGTAATAGAGGAAAATAAAAAAGATTTGAGACAACATTTAATCTACTTAAAAGTTAATTATCTTAAAATAATTAAGACTGATTCCGAAATAAACTTATTACGTTCTAAAAGGGCAATTGGATTGTTTATCCTTATTTATGAAATACATTTAGAGAGGGAGAGGGTGATTTAGGTTAAGAATATTATTTAGTTTAGTTAATGTTTAAAATCTTGAAAA
>JABXWE010102745.1:0-81952 GCA_014611495.1 Limonius californicus | reverse complement strand
CAATACTTTCGGCTGTAGGAGCGTCACATACATACATACGTACGTACATACGTACATACCCACCCACAGACAGACATTTTTTAAAAACCACTTTTTTGGGTTCCTAGAGACCCAAAACGGATATTTCCGTTAAAATCTCGATTTCGAAAATTTTCATGAATTCAATACTTACCCTATACCTATAAGGTATGGGAAAGTAAAAACAACATTTTATTTTTCCGTGGAACTCAGTTAATTATAAATATTAAAAAAAAAAGTTGATTCATACTTTTGATTGATACTACTAATAAGTATACCTACCGGCTATTTGCGCACATAACATTATTTCTGTTTATCGGTTTAAATCTCACACAATTAATTCAATTCAATGTTTATGCTCGTACATTTGTAGCATATATTTGTGATGATTACAAGTATTTACTAAATACATAAAGCGGATTGCAAATAGCAGGTGCCTTTATGAAGAACGTCAATACGTCCCCCAAACATTCAAATAAACTGGAATAACTGGTTGGTCTTTTATAACATATAGTTATTATTTAGCGATGATAACATACTAATGGTTTGCAATTATTTAACAAAAAGGTAAATTAATGGCACCTAAAGGCTTTTAAAATAAAAGCAAGACGATGTTGATATTGTAAATGGTTATGTTTACCTCACCGCGTCACCGTCGGCTCATGTAAAGCAGTTCTTATTGTTGGCTTCAAACATCGTTTTAAAAATGAGCTCTGTTTAAATACTATTTTTCAAGATATGCTCTAAATATCTGCATATGAAAAGCCCCATTTTAGCTTTCAATCCCGAAGCTTCGCCGTCTAAATTGTAGTTTCAGTTGTATATACAAGAGCTCGCTTTTTGATTTCATTTTACTAACATCTAAACTTTGGTTGTAATTATCGATATCTAACATGATTAGTTTCGCAATTTGTAATAAAATGAAGGCTTTAGATATCATATTCTACAGAAATCTTCAACTAGCTGATTTGAATGTTTAAATTTGAGTGGATGCGGCAATTTGACGGAGTTTCTATTCCATTGAGCCGTCGAGATAAACACCATTAATATGTAGGAAAACTGGATAGTTGTGTAATAGCTATGAACATTGCCCAAGGCTATTGTGCCTGTAGATGAAAGATAATCGCTGATATTGAGGTACATTTCGTTCCAAATAATGCGATTGTTCCTTGTTCCTTTACAACCATTTTCCACCAGCAAGTTCTGGAAATTAAAGGTCAAAGGTGATCGCTTCAAATTTAAATTTGTAATTTTGAGGTTTGTAGGCATAGTTGAGAATTAATGGATAAGTTGAGAACACCGAATAATAAATTTTCCAAAGCCAAAAGCATACTGAAACGTTTCCAATTTGCGTTTTATAAATTCACAAAAACTTTTAATAACGCGAAGAGTTTATATTTAAAACGTGGAATTAATCAAACTTAATGGGAATATTAAGTTACTCTTTTAATACGGGTTTGTGTATGATTGATTTTATTCGCTTATTACGTTAACTTAGTGTGGTTCACAATATTTGAGAGGTTTTTTTTGAAAAATCAGATACAAACATTATTCCGGAAGAGGCATTTGGATGTCCATCCTTGTATTTTTCCTATATTTGTGACACATAATGCTGTTTATAGATTTCTTTATACAATAATTTATTAGGCGAAACAATCGAATTTTGAATATTTTCCAAAGCAACCAAATGAGAAAAGATTAATTGAATGTTAACTGCCCACACTTGAAGAGGCTCTCAACTTATATCGATTGGTTCTAACCGTGAGTTTCAAACTTATATTAATAACAAAGGAAGATTAAAATCGTTGCAAATTGAGAATTATTTCGCTATACCTATCCTATAGTTAAAATATTTTTCTTAACATAAACGTTTGAATTGAACAATAAGACGTTAGAAACACACGCAGAGACTATGCGGCTTCTGTACAATTAAAATATTTATACATATGACCTAATACAAACATCTGAGTGAGACTACTGCAACTGACCGTAATCATTAACTTGAATTCATAAATTCGGACCAATACACAGTTCGCCAGTGGTTGTGGCTTTGAAGCAATGGGGGCTCGCGGATAGAAAACAGTTACTATTATAATAACCCTAATAATATCAAATAGAAAAAATATAATTCAATGTCAACTTACCCAATTTTTGTAGACGAAGTCTATCCTTCTGTCCTTTAATGCAGCAAAATTATTTATTGTCTTCTTAGAATGGTTGATTTTTTATTAATCCCAAGAGTTCATTTTTTTATTGAAATATTTGCCAAAGAAGAAGCCTATGTTGAGATACTGCATTTCTTAATTAGGTTTTTATTCGTTTAAGGCAAGGAAAACTTCATTCCACTGATGCACTTGTGTAGTTAATATGAGGCAAAAGAATTTGCAGGTTTCGGTAAAAAATTCTTTGTTCTCATTGAGATTTTCTAGTAATACTTGGGTATGTAGATTGCGGTAACTTTCATCGGTATAAAAAAGATTTAATTCGTTTTTAAGACGCTGACTTTTTATTTTGCCATAAAATTGACCTAAACTTTCAAATGCTTTAGACGGAAAATACGTATCACATTGTTCGAAGACATGAATTGTAACTTATCGTAGTCTTGAAACCTTACTTCCATTTCCATTACAATGTGATCCAGTACTTCATAAAACAAAATTCTATATTTTCTTCTAATGTTATTATTTGTAAAGCTAGAGTTTTCTCGTTTAGGACGCTTAGAAATATCGATTTGTGTTATTTCTATTTCCTTAGCCTTTTCGAAGAGTATATAAAAAAAATCGTAATTCATTTTCCTCTTTAATAGCTCGATAGTTTTATTAATTTTTGTAACACAAATATTAATATCCAATGATTTCTTTTGAAGAACATCAAAGAATATGTCAGTGAGAGAGAAAATATCATTAAATACTACAGCTACAAATGTGAATTCAAAATTGTTGAGATCATTTAAAAACCGACAGTCAAACCCGAACATGCAGTTCAGCGGCTGATTGCGACTGAACTCTTCACTTGCGCGATTCACCGTGAACCAATTGTACATATTGACGTAGTCATTACCGTGACAACGAAGGTATAAGTGCAGGTTTAAAATACGTTTGAGGCTGACTCTTCACTACAATTGTACGAGTGTAAGATTTTTTATGGTCACTGTGTTCACGCTCGACGGACTGCATTTAAAATTTAAATTTTAAATACAAGGGGACCAGCAAAAAATTAATGTGTTTTAACTACGCTTATTCTATCTACGAATATGTATGCCATAAATAAACGACTCCTAATAGATGTAATGCCGGTAAATAATTTGCTATGTAATTTAAATAAATATCCGCAATTGAATGAAAATATTTTAGGTGAAGAAGCACTTCACCTAGTTCACTTGAGGAGCCGCCACTGCTTTGAAATGTTTAATACGAATATATGGAAAGCTACTTCTGACAATTTGTAGCAATCTATTGATTGAAGCTTTTGCTATGCGCATTGTTACGTCTTGATATCATGATGATTTCGTACCATCCAAACCCTCAAATGATTTCTACAGGGGGTCAATTTGAAAATGTACAATGTGTTATATATCTGGAATTAAAATAGGTATTGAACATTTCTGGAAAACGTTTCCACAGCATGACCTCAATAAAAAAATAACAACATTTTGTGATACCTCATTGAGAAACTCATTCAATAGCCGCAAACATCTTTTCCCGACTCGCTTCAGAAACTTTAAAAAATAAAACTTAAAAGGTTTTGAACCAACTATTGTAATTCAAATTTCAAAATATTAGTTTAAATGTTCAAAGTGATTTTCTATATTCTCCAGGCAGTAGTAAAATCTACTCTGAAATTCTATCCAAACATTTTGAACTCTTGAACTGTTCATCGTCGCAGTTGTGCGATGGACTGGTGCTGAGTTTTGTGGACATCTTAAAATTCAAAACATAATTATAAGTTGTTAATTGTTTGCTGCCTTACTTCGTTGAAATTCATACTTTATATATTAATAATAAATTCCCCGCTATTGGAAGTTTTGGAATAGAAGACCTGAGCCAAGCCCAAAACCTAGATCCAGTGTGCTGTTACCCAAGCAACTACAAATGTTTACTTCATTAAATGCTTTTGATAATGACATATTGTATGTCGAAATACGTATAAAGCTAAAATAAAAATAAATACCTGTTGCCTTTTATTATTATTAATATATAATTATAAGTGCTTTCATTTCCACAAAACAAAGTGACTTATAATATTATTAATTAATAATAAACAACTTTAAACAAATAAATATCACTTCTATAAGATATTATAACATTTGCTTGTTGTAGACTTAGCCTTGAAGAATTCTCCGCAATCACGAATTTCAAAACTTCTCACGTTGGCGCGTACCTCGATCTTGTGGCACGTGGACAAGCTTACAAAAGATGACGGCAGCAACTCATGTTTCATAAATGTGTTCGAAGAAATTGAAGCAGTAGAATGATCTTTATTTAATTTAAACTTTACCAACGCGTTAGTAGTTCCTTTTCCAATTAACTACTTTTATTGGTATTATGCATAAACTTGCTCGTAGAACTTGTATTGTTAAAAATAATATTATAAGATTTTAAGTGACCCCATAGAATGACGTCTAATGGCGTCAAAGTCTGCAGATCGAGTTGGCGAAAATGTTTTGTTACTATCGAATAGCTCATTATACAAGCTTGTCAATGACGTTGACAAAGAAGTTGACTGGGGAAGGTTACCTTATGACTCCTACTTCATGTAGTAGAAACGTTTTCTGGAAATCTTCAATACCTATTTTACTTACAGCGATATAACACATTTCAAATTGACACCCTGTATGAACATATCGAGCTTTATCTGCAATGAATGAAACTAATTCAACCGTTGAACAAATCAACACAAAAGAAAGAAAGCTGTGGAGCAAACCAAACAGAAGCTATTTATGTACACAAAAGCTTAGTAAGCACGGCTCCTAAAATAGTAGAATTCCGTAAGTAATTCGTATTACTTTGGTAGAATTGTTTAGACGTATAAACTGATATTAAATATTCCAAGGCTTTATTTAGGTATTTTATACAAATTGGAGATTGGGCCAACTGCGAACACAGAGATAATGTCCCGGCCATACCATTTCTTACGATTAAACTTAGGAAACATTATCTTATCATCTTATCTTATCTAAAATAAAAAATTCAACAATGGGTATCTCTCACACAACCTAATATTGAAAAGCATTTGAAAATTAAATATTTTGCAATAAAAATATTGTTGAATTCTTATAGTTTCACTTAACAAAATTTATAGTGTGTTTTGCGTATACTGAATGAAGGCTATAACCCCGGGATTATTTCAAATAATGGGCGATCATAATGTTTTCAAATTAGAGTTGACTGTCAGTGCTAGAATTCATGTCTTAGCTGTCATGTTACGTACGTATTTATTTCTTCGAAAGTAAACACAAGCACAGCGAACTTAACCTCAATACGTATACCGTCGCAATAAAACGCATTTCAAAAAGCAAACAAACGAATAACCACTACCAAATTAAACAGATTCTGACAGGTGAATAAATTATTCCAATTTGAAAGTTGTTTAAATTGACATTCTTTTGTAGATCAATCTTAACATGCAAACAATTTTCATAGCCCTCCCAAACTTTAAAACCTTTTGATCACATGTTATTAATTAATACCGAAAACAGATGTTGAATATATAGAACAAATAAAGTCGAGATACCCAATCAGCCAATGCACGTCATAGATCACATGATCAACGAGCAGCAGGGCCGGTATCATAAAATAAAAAAAAATCCAGAATGTAATTAGTTATTGCAGGATATTCTTTTACTTTTTCATATATTTACTTTTTAAATTTAGTAGACAACAGTAGATTACCACAAAACCCATGTTTTTTTTTTAAATAATTAACAAATTAAATTATACAAATGTATTATATTTGTGTTGTTACGTTGGTATTAAATCCAACATGTTTATACTTTGCTGTCAGAAAGTTGTCAGAAACTATTGCAGCTGTCAGTGAAGGTTGGTTGTTCGTAGTTTTCTCCTTGTAAATAATTTCTTTACTTACTGCTATAAAAAGAGTTCCATTTAGAACTAACCTACATTGTATTTTTGTACATGTTTACAAAATGCCGAAACCTTTAAGCAGACAGCCGAAACAACGTTTTGCAAATTTGATAAGCTATTTCGAACGCGAACGAAATAATAATAGTCCACGTATTGATCATGCTGAAAACGAAATAAAACCATGGCGGGAAAGAGAAAAGATACTTGACACACATGATATAGCTCCAATAATTATTCATTTGAGCACAGATTCTGGATCCTCCGACAGTGAAAACTGTGACGAAACATAATTCGTTATAGTGGTGCCTAAACACCTGAACTTGCAAGCATTGTCCAAAACCACACATTGTTACCTAAATATGGAATTCTTTTTATCACAGAATGCATTCTACTTTATTTTTAACTAATGATGTATAACATAACAAGTGTCTTTGCACCGTTACAACCAATAAATATTAACTTCTACAACTAGAGTATGTTTTTATTTTAATAATTATTAGGTGCTGTAGGCTAGAGGTTAGCGCGTTAGACTTCTACGCTGAGGGTCCTGGGTTCAATTCCCAGTACCGGAACATCGGATTTTTAACGGCCGTTCTCCCTCGCAAGGCAATGGCAAACCAGCGAGGTATTCTGCCTAGTAAATCTTCTCTGGAGTAGAAGTGTTTACACTTCCCGTGGTTCGGAGCCCACGTTAAGCTGTAGGTCCTCTATGTCTGTGGCACTCTAAACGCGCAACACAGGCATAGGAGAGAAGATCGCTACGTCTCGTAAGAGACAAAGCACCCTAAGAAGAAGAAGGTGCTGTGGTCTCTACTTGCTTTATATTAAATTAAAATGTGAGGTTACGTCGTTTGTTTGTTATTCCACTTTAAACTGTTTCAATATAAATATACACATACAAGGTTGTGACGTCATAAAATTTATATATGACGTGCATTGATTGATTGGGTATCTCGACCATACTAAATTAATTCCAAATCAATCTTGCTGTAGTTTAATGACAACTTGGAAGCAATGTCAACTTTTGTTTCCTGAATGTCACAGTACACCTTCTCCATTTGAACTTTGTAGGGCATTTTTTCTCTTTCTGGATATATCAAACAATTCATATTTTACTTAGGAATCAAATTATAACATACCTCATACCGTCAAATTGCAGATTTATCTGAACTGTTTTATTCTTATAACAAAAATACATCCTTAATCTAGCAATAACTGTTACAGTTTCTGCAAATCAAACATTTATTGAAATTGAATTATCTAGCAAAAGGTTTTAGCCTGACTTCATTTAATATGCTAGAATTGTAAGTGATGAGTATGTTAATACGATTTCGATCTGTGAAGAGTACAGCAAAAACTCTTGTTTTAATAATAAATTATGTTTCTAAACCAGTTTATCGACATGATAACTTCGGCGCTTTAGTTATAAAAAAATACCCACATCGGTCACTTTACTGCAAATTACCATTATAACTCTTGATTTGACTAGACTATACAGGGTGTCCCAAAACTCCTGGGACATAGAGCTACCACGTATTCTTGAGGTCAAAAGAAGTCGATTGGACCCAACTTTGTGACATACCAAAATGTACCGTTTGCCCGTGAGAGGAGTTCAAAGTTTACTTAAAAAATCACATTTTTGTATGCTGTTCAGAAACGTGTAAACCAATTTTAATGAAATTTGGTACCTGGGCACTTCAAAGGAAGCCACAACTTTTAGTAACAAAAGAAACCCAGAGAAAATTGGAGAAGGGTTAAAACCACCCCTACCCCCTGATAAATTTGTTCAGAATTTTTTTAAGGATGATGATACGATTCCATGTCTTTTTTAAGATGAAGACTTATTCAGTAGCTTTATTTTTTGACTCTTGTAAAAACTCCGTAATTCGTATAGTTTTGAAGAAAAAAAATGTTTACTCAAACACTGATAACCGATATTATTATTGCAGGTTTAATTGTATTACAAAATTTAGTTGGCTGTAGACACAAAAATAAAACTTTTTTATAGAAAATGTTCAATGTGACCTCCACCTTCATTCATGCAGAGGTCAACACGACATAAAAAATTGGAATGCACCCTTCTTAAAACATCGTCGTTTTCTCGTAGTGCGTTTACACCATTTTGAATTCTGTCCCACAGTTGTTCAGCATTATTAATTTGTACCTCGTACACTTTTGTTTTTAACGCTCCCCATATGAAGAAATCACAAGGATTTAAATCTGGAGACCGCGGTGGCCATTGAATGGGTGCTGCTTGTCCCCTACCAATCCATCTACCAACAAATTGTTCATTTAGATATTCTCTTACGGCACGTGCAAAATGAGGTGGTGCACCGTCGTGCATGAAAAACATGTTTTGACGCAAATTAAGGGGCAAGTCTTCTAATAACTCTAGCAAAGTTTCTTGGAGAAAAGGAAGGTAACTAGCGCCATCCAGACGATCAGCCAATCGGAACGGTCCAACCAAAAATTGTCGATAATTCCGACCCAGATATTAATTTTAAATTCTCGTTGATAATGTCAATGTCTAGCTTTAACAGCATGTGGATTTTCATCTGCATAAATATGTTCATTGTGTAGGTTTGTCATGCCACGACGCGTAAAACAAGACTAATAAGTAAACAAGATATTAGTGTGGAATCCATCGTCGACTACTCTGCGCTCCCGAATAATTTCTGCAAAATTTAAACGTGATTCGTGGTCAAGTGGCAATAATTCTTGAACTGGCTGGATGTGAAAAGAACGAACTAATTGATCGGCAAGGATCCGACTTACAGTGCTTTTTGGAATCCCAGTTTCACGTTGCAATATTCTGGTACTGATCTCAAAATAGTTATCAGTCCTTTGAAGAACTGCTTTTTCCACAATGGGTATTCGGGCTTGTCGAGGTCTTCCAGTGTTAAATCTGGCTGGCTGCAAACTTCCTGTTTCTCGAAGACGACATTCGATACGAGCAAAAGTTTTGTGATTTGGAATTCTTCGATTTGGATATCTCTTTTGATACACGCGGACACTCTCGCGGCAGTTACCTCGACAGTATCCAAGAACTAATAACATGTCGGTCTGCTCATTGAAAGGGAAATCCATATTTGATAGCGGCAAAAATAGCAGCAGCAACAACAATAACAATTAAAGCAGTTACGAAGTTTACAATAACAAAAAACAGTGAACAATTATTGAAAAGTTTACTGTTAACAATCAACTGAGATGATTATGAATTAGTTTCCTATCAAAATTATCACATTTGTTTTATTTTTGTGTCTACAGCCAACTAAATTATGTAATACAATTAAACCTGCGATAATAATATCGGTTATCAGTATTTGAGTAAACATTTTTTTTCTTCGAAACTATACGAATTACGGAGTTTTTACAAGAGTCAAAAAATGAAGCTAATGAATAAGTCTTCACATTAAAAAAAACATAGAATCGTATCATAATCCTTCAAAAAATTCTGAACAAATTTATCAGGAGGTGGGGGTGGTTTAACCCTTCTCCAATTTTCTTTGGGTTTCTTTCGTTACTGAAAGTAGTGGCTTCCTTTGAAGTGCCCAGGTACCAAATTTCATTAAAATTGGTTTACACGTTTTTGAACAGCATACAAAAATGTGATGTTTTAAATAAACTTTGAACTCCTCTCACGGGCAAACGGTACATTTTGGTATATGACAAAGTTGGGTCCAATCGACTTCTTTTGACCTCTAGAATACGTGGTAGCTCTATGTCTCACGATTTTGGGACACCCTGTATATGCTCAGTTTCATATGAAATTCACCACCTATTAAAAATAAAGCTAAGTGTTTGAAAATCTGCTAAAATAATGTATAATTATTGCATATGAAATGATCACTATTTCCATTAAACAAATCAAGTGGTTGTGCTGTTCGTCCACTGTCTCTCATCAACTTTTTGCTTAGAACCAAAACAATATCTAGTAAACATTAATTAGTTGTTTCGAGATTTTCTTACATTTTGTGACAGAATTAATGTTTTAAAATACCTCCAGTAAGACAACGTTGAAATTTTTACCACATTTCCGATTTTGATAGAGGTCAAATTATCGGCATGAAAGAAGCTGGACTTTCTTTTCGTGAAATTGGTAGAATAGTAAATCTGGACCACACTACAGTTGCACGAATATGGTCTGCTTGGTCAGAAGAAGGCATTCAGCGACATCGTTCAGCTGGTAGATCTCCACGAAGCAGCAATGTTCGTGAACATCGACTTCTTCGAAGAATGACTACACGAGACCGCTTTCAAACAGCAAGGTCTGTTGCTGTAGAATGGATGCGAGCTCTTCAGCGCCGCGTGTTGTAACAAATTTTGTAAGCAGCTCAATTAACATGTGTAGAGGCATTTGTTTTATTGCCACTCGGGAACTGGAAAGAACTCGCCGATCATGAAATCACATTACGTTTTGGCAGGTCATTTAAATTACACAGTTCCAGGCTGACTATGAAAAACTTATAATTAGACACACGGTTTGTCAGAACTTGGAGGAAATAGTAAGTGCCAAATAAACGTCGAGCATCAATAAATATATTTAAAGGCTAAGTGCCTGGCCCTACACAGTCAGGGGTCAGTAAACAGAGAGCAACAAAGCGTCCCAATGGTACACAACAAGCACATTTAGAACAGAGCTCCATTGGTATAATCTTTACCAAAGGGCATGAGTTTGAAAACAGCTCCCGCCTCCAAAAAGATGACTTGGTAAAGAAGAAAGATTACCTTGAACCACTTTTGTTTCGTTAAACACCTAAATTCTAAATTCAGTAAGAAACCGGGTCTTTAGTTATTTCTGCGACTAAGTAATTTCCAGCTCTTTTTATGAGTTTCAAGTCACCACTTACATTTTCTGTTAATTAAAATTATTCACTTATTTTGTTCATCTATATTTAGTTATAGTTAATTAACTTAGACTTACCCCTTAGTGTTTTATTCGTTTTTAACTGCGCCGTTAAGGAGTCAATCATTTTATTTGAACAAAGTGTGCATCTACCTTTGGGGCGACCACAACAAGCTCAAGGTAAGTCATTAGTTTCAATATACCACCAAGGTTTCAATTAGGAACCTTTAGGTTAGCAGCCTCCTTACCGCTCGGGCAAGTTAAATTAGTTTAATTAGCTATAAGCAGAAGTTGTAAGGACCAGGGTAAAATCAAAACTAAGCCTCTCCTGGCGCCCTGTTACAGTGTCAATGGCAACAATTTGCAGAGGAATCTCTTCTTTTGGACTACGATCCTACCGTCCATTCCAACGGCTCCCTTTAACTGCACATGGCAAGGCTGTTAGGTTTTCTTGGTGTCAAGAGCGGCAGCATTGGAATCAGCAACGGAACGACATTGTCTTCAGTGACGAATCAAGATTTTGTTTCTGGACAAATGACGGCCGTAGGAAGGTACGTCGACATGGAGAAGAAAGACGAAGTATAGAGTTTGTTGAAAGACGCCATACAGCTTTAATACCTGGTGTTATGGTTTGGGGTGCGAAGAAGATCATCACTTGTGTTCGTCCCGGGCACTTTAAATGCTCATCGCTATATTCATATTGTCCTGGAACCGGTGTTAGTACCATTCATGCAGACGTTGCCAAACGGTATTTTCCAACAGGATAACGTACATCCACACACTGCAAACATTACGAGAACGTACTTCCAACAAGCACAATTGCAAATGTTACCCTGGCCCGCACGATCACCGGACTTATCGCCGATCGAACATCTTTGGGACATGATGTGCCGGCGACTAAGATTATTGCCACGAGTTCCTAACAACTTAGACGACCTGAGACACCAACTTGAGGTTATATGGAACGAGATACCCCTGGAGAACACAGACCACTTGATAGACATGACACGACGAGTAGTTATGCTTGCATTGGTGTTCATGGAGATGTTACACATTATTAATTTTGTTCTCGTTGTTGTTATGGTTTTCTTAGAATTGTTAATCTTTTTTTATGAAAACCTGATCGTTTCATACGCAATAATGAAATAGTATTTTAGCAAAGTTTCAAACCCGTAGCTTTATTTTTAATGGGTGGTGCATTTCATATGCGAAGTATATATCCTTCAATGTACACAAGCCAAGCTCAATCCTTCTAATTTAGCACCAGAAGTTTAGAAAATTACTAAAACTCCCTACAGGTCATTTTTAAAAAAATAATTGATTTCTTTATTGTTTAATAGTTTTATTTAAACGAAGTATATTTCAAATAACTGGATAACATAGGCGTATAGTACTAACAAACCATTTATTTAATTTAACAGGAAATATTTATACTATACTATTTAACCCCGAGGTGCGCAAACTCCTTGGCGCCGAAATTGAACCCCTGGAAGGAAATACAATTATTACTAACAAAAATAACCAGAAGTGAAGTACTTTTCTACATATGCTACCGAATAAAAGTATATATGTAGATATTATTCAACAGCGTATTCTACAAATTTTAGGTCATTGTTTTAATAATACCAATAGACTCAATTGCAACAAGATTTATTTAATTTTTATGCTTCATACGTATTTCGACATTTTACATGTCATTTTCAGATGATATTAATACTGTGAACATTTGCAGCTAGGGCAATAGCAGACTGGATCTTGATTTCGAACTTGGCCCAGATCTTCTATTCCAAAATTTCCAATAGTGGGGAATTTATGAACTTAATTTGCTTATTCATTAAAGTTGTATTTGTTAAAGTGTGTTTGTGAATTTGGAAGGCCTCGAGTATATCCAATTTACGTTTATCATCACAAAAGTATAAAAATTTATTCTACTATTTGATGATGTCAATGCACGATTGTATTCTAAGAAGTGTTTAGCGTGGTTAGAGTTGTCTGTGGGTTTGTGTTTATATAAGCGTATCTGTTCTTTGTATCTGGTATAAAAAGTTCGAACTGTTTGACCTATGTATATATAATTACACTGTGAACAGTTTAATTTGTAAATACCAGATTTTAACAAATCATTCATTCTACCTTTTGCGTTGAATAAGTGTTTTCTGTTGTTTTATAAATTACTCTAAATGTGATTGTTTTGATTATAATTTTAGCAATTTTCTCCGATATATAACCAAAATAAAGAATTGAAATATATAGTATGAATGAATAAAAAAACGATGATTTGAATTTCCAATATCAAAAATGGTAACGATTGCAGCTTCGAAACGTCGATAGAAACAATTAATTTGACTTCAGATACTCTAGAATTTTGGAAAACTGTGGTTCTAGAAAGCAATATTTCTAAAAAGGGTTTTATTTTCGCGTTTGTATTCCGATTTCGCAAAAACTGCATTTAATTTTTTGATATTTATACGTTTTATTTAGTGGTTGATCAAATTTAAACTAACAGCCTCGGATATGTCGATGACTTACATATACTACCCATACTTTACACCTCATTACGAATGTTGAAAACCACTTTTTAAAGTTAAAAAATTCATAATGGATATTTAATTTAAAATATCAAATCAGGATCTGTAGCAGTTGCCTAATATGTAAATTACTTCTTAAAACTCCATGTGTGTGATGGTAAGAAAAGACACCAAATATATAAGCTGATGTGCGACAGTGTATTTACTATAGAAAATGGGTTTCTAATAAGGTCTAAACACTACTTATTTATGTTATTTTCTAGATACTTTATAATTTTTTCTCGATTATACTTACTAATACCACATTGTGCGGCACAACGCAAAACATTAATATTATTGTAGGTTTGCCCATCGGTTCCGCAGACAGGATTATATTCTGAAGTTATTATACAATTTTCTCGACACCGTGTAAGTTGTACCGGCTGAGCAGTCGTCGTAGTTCTAGCTGGGGCTGGGGTCGTAGTTCTACGTCTTCCAAATATGGGTCGTTGATTTGTCAAAAATTGCTGAGGTGCTTGCCCAAATTGTCGTCGATTTTGAAAATCGTCCGGATAATCATCGTCCGGGAAAATGAATTGCCCTGACACTACTGTGAAGCTTTGTAGCAGCGCAATAATTACTAAAAAGAATAATTATGTATAATAAATTAAGTTTGTATAGTGCCGCATTAGAAAATATTTAAGTGAAGTTTTTCTGGTGTTCTTGAAAAAGCAATAAATTTAAACGTGCGCTTAAAAATGTAAATTATGTTTAGCATGTTGCAAAGTTTTTGCATACTAGAGGTAAGAATCCATACAACCTTCGTCATCAAATAAAACAAATGCGTTGTAGTTTAGCTATAGGCTTTAAACATTTAAATATCTTAATATTTAAAAAATAAACTTAAAGCTTAATACTTACCAGCTATTTCGAACCACAACATATCTGACGTTTTAGGAATATCTTACAACCAACCAAGTAGTTGTATTTAAATTATCTGCTTTAGGTGATTCCGGTATTAATAAACACGCAGAATGGTCTTCTTACAACTGTATGGCAAATTCATAGTTCTCTAAACTTTACTACAAACTGGAATAACAGGTTAGGGATTTAATTCATTAAATATAATTGCTGCTGCTAGGTGATGACAGCACAGAGTAGTACTCCTCGGTTTAACATTCATAAAATATGTGACATAACACGGCACAGAAATTAAGAGTCTCGTAAACAAAGTTACTTGAAAAATTAGAGAATGTGCAAACTTGCAAGGAACAAGCGGTATATTCCAAGATTGTTTTGTTCAAACCGATAACAAAATACACTCAGGCCCATGAATGGAGAAACATATTTTCAAAAAAAGAGAAACACAGGCACTAGAGAAATAAATCTGGTTTTAAAGATATTTTATGAACTCATAACTTGAATACTAAGAATCTTGTCGAATTGTATTTCACTTTTTAATTAACTTCAGTACCTTTATTAATAAGCATCGAGTTATACAAAAGTACCTTTTCTTTATCCAAATTCTAATTATGCACGTAGATTCCTATTATGTAAAGTATTTTTTGTTAACATCTACGTGGGTTCTTACAGTCAAAATATAAATCAAGTTTTCACTGACAGGTAATTCCCATTTAATAGGTTATGTGGCTAATTGTTACGTGTTTAGACGTCGCGTACTAAATACAGAGGAAGTTGTGAATTCTTTATTTACGTTATTAGTCATCTTTCCAAACGTATCATGCCTTTAAATCAAACTAGCCTGTTGTAGAAATACCAACAAGGTGGTCATTAGTATTATTGTAGTAAATAGCACCAGGCTGGGCAGCAATTAAGGATAGGACAATAAGCAACGCCTGATATCTTTCCCATGACGGTTAAATGAAGTACGACAACAAATATTTAATAATGAGCACTTTACAGGCAGCTATTTAATAACAAAGTCATCAACAGTGTGTTTACTACTTGCAAAAGTATTTCTTTTGAAGAATTATTTTCCACGCCTAGCACAGGGTCCTTGACGAGTCAAAGTAATATCTGAAATAAAATTCGCAATTTCAGAATATCTTTCAGGCTACTTTTTTGCAACTTACTTAATCCACACGATTGGGCACATCGAAAATAAGACATATTATTATAAGTTTGTCCGTTGGATCCACACACTGGACTGTATTGTGACGTTACAGGGCATTGTTGGATACAATTCGTCACTTGGATTGGTTGAGCTGTTGTAGTTGTACCGGGAGTTGTTACAGTAGGTGTAGTTCTAGGAGGATTTGGGTTGAAATTTCCTTGTTGATTGTTTGGTTGAGGCCTTGGTGGCATGTTGGCGTTTTGCGGAGGCCTGTTTTGATTGTTGTTGCCTTGCGGACGCCCTGATGGTATGTTAAACATGTAGTCGAAATCCTCTTGTGGAAATACCATCGCAACTTGAGAGAGCATTGCTATAACTTCAGAAAAATACGATTTTAATTTCATAAAATAAATAAACTTTAGGTGAATATTTTTATACTCTTGTTCTCACGATGAGCATTTTTCAGTTTCGGATTAGCGCTTTATTTGCACAGCACAAACTGAACGCATTTCTGTCTTTGTTAGTTGCTTGCAGATTCATATTTCCGACAAAGACGTATGTCGTAGTAACATCTGCGAAAGAAACAACACCAACACTGTACGTGTGACGTATTCTGTCAGCTGACACCTTTAGTAGAAAGAAACAGAGATATTTGAGGAATTGCGCGCTGATGCAACCAAACGTCACTACTTAAATCTGTTTCCAGCAGTATATAAAATGTTTTGGACGATTATAAGTCAATATTTTATTTTCGGAAGTTACCTGTAAGAGTATTTATTCACCATGTTGTTTATTGCTGAAATTTATATTATATACTTTGGGAACTTTTGTTTTTGTTGGTAAATAGTTCTGCATATATACCGGTTTGTTTTTATTTGTGGAAATTGGTATTAAGAGGTTGAAGATAATTTAATAGCATTTTTGTTATACGGCCTTTAAAAGATAATTACAGTTACTGGAATGTGTTCTTGAAAATGGTAAATGGTAAAATAGGTGTAAACAGTATGAGTAAATTATACAATAATTTGTTTCATCGTACATTCTGTACACTACATCTCTAACTGTCATTTTTAATGTTTCGGACATATCTTCATTTTTTAACTTTTTTCCGGAACTGTGCACTTTTTTTATTAATATAATGTTGGCTCTCCTTTGCTGCGCGATTTTCCGCATGAGATCGTTTTCTTTTTACAATACCTAAACACCAACTAACATCCAATGTTGAACTGACTAAGTACAATCGTGTTTTCAAGAATATATTCAAGTAACTGTAATTACCTTTTAATGGCTGTATAACAAAAACGCTATTTTTTATCTTTAACCTCTTAATACCAATTTCCACAAACCAAAACAAACCGGGATATCTATAGAACAATTTCCCAGCAAAAGAAAAGGTTCCCAAAGTGTATAAAATAAATTTCAGCAATAAACAACGTGATAAATTAAAACCCTTACAGGTAACTTATGAAAATAAAATAATGACTTATAATCCTTCAAAACATTTTAAATACTACTGGAAAGAGATTTAAGTAGTGACGTTTGGTTGCATCAGCGCGACATTCCTCGTGTGTCTCTGTTTCTTTCTACTAAACGCGTCAGCCGATAGAATACGCCACACGTACAGTGTTGGTATTGTTTCGTTCGCAGATGTCACTGCGACATACGTCTTTGTCAGAAATATGAATCTGCAAGCAACTAGAAAAGACAGAAATGCGTTCAGTTGTGGTGTACAAATAAAGCGCTAATCCGAAATTGAAAAATGCTCATCGTAAGAACTATAGCAAAAACTGACATCAAGAGCAACTCCTTTAAATTAAATACTATTAATCAAACATTAAACGTAAGACCTTGTGAGCGGTATACGCTAGTAAAAGTAATACAAAACTAGTGCCTAAAAAGTATTGCCGACAAAACCAGCGCCGTCATAATTAGCGCCGTTCAATATAGCAATTTTAAAAACTATGCGTGATGGGTCTATTTTTTAAGAGCCATTTTGCTTCTCTATCCTATGACAACCAAACTTAAATACTAACATTCCGTTCGTCACACCTTCTTAACGTCTTTTCATTTCGAAATAACTTTCTTTCAGTAACACTGCTCAAATATACTTAAATCGCCTACTGATATCATGTTGTAGATATATTTTAATAAGCCAATGCATAGATTTACTTCCTCTGTAACCACAAACCTTCTCGTATGACGTCCTTGTATAAAAAGTTAGATATAGTAAAACCACTAAATTTCAGTGCTGCCTGAAATGGTGCTATTTAATATTCAGTGTACCCCTTACTTGTGAAATAGTGTTTGCTAAAATTTTTATGATTAGGGCGTTGTAAATATTAGGATGGCTACGGTTAGGGTTAAGAATATTATTTATACTAATTTATTTAGATCTTTTTATTGGAAGTCAAAAATAACTTATATTCTATATAAATAACTTTATCATCAGCAGATAGTTACATAGAGGAAGAGTCAAAAGTCAACAAAATGTCAGTATCAGGCTGCTGCTTTGAAACCAAAGTGGTGAATAGGAGAAAAATGATTAAAAACTTCTCGCAGGAAACAAATTGTTATTTCGTTGTATATTATATAACACAGAAATAACTTGATAAAAAAATTCAATTTACTTACAGGTAATTCCCAAATACCACATCCTTTTCTTCGTTTTGCCGCAGCTGCACAAGTACAAACACAAAACTTAGGAGAAACGATTGGAAATAAACCCAAAATTACAGACAAATTTGTTAATGTTCTACCACAGGAATAACTAATTGTTTTTCTAATTAGCAGTTATCGTACCTTATCTAATTTTAAATCTAGAAAATATGCCTATTAGAGAGCAAGCTATTCGTGAGACTAATGATTAAACAAATTCGTTCACCTCTACAAATATATTCTGAAATGGGTTGTGTTCTAGGCCAATTTTAAAATTTTCTAATGTCTAGGTAGTATTTATATCAAACTAATACTTCGCAATAATAATGAACACAACACAAGTTAATAGGTGGGAGATATCAGTAGAATACACTTTCTCTCGGGGTTCGTATTAATATATCTTAAAAAAATGACATTATCAGTGCTTTAGACAGAATTTAGCATGTATTTAGGTTAAAATGTGGCAACTTCATATAATAAACGATTAGAATACTACTACCGTTTAGTTAACAGGTGTGTCTAGATTTGTAAAAATAACTAAATGGTTTAAAAATCAAGTTTTGAAACCGACAGATATTATGTGTAAAGGAGATTTAGGCTACAATCTCAAAAATAATTAAAATTAATATACGTTTACAAACCTTAAAAGACATTACATTGAGCTATTACAGGCAGGCAGCATGATTATGCAACTGTTAAGTTGCAAAACGAGTATAAATCAAATATCAGAAACAGTGAGGATGACCATGATACAAAGAGATCCTGTTTACAAACCATAAATCATATTTTTTCATCCTCGACTTCTGATAAATTGTAAATAACTAATAACTGGATGAAGGTTAGGTGTTTAATGTAAATATGTAAAATAATATCTAATAAAACCTAAAAAGGGGGCTAATGGCTGAAGAAAGTGAAATGAAAGTTCACTAAAGTGAATTATATTGAAAGTAGTTTGCAAAGACGTACAATGTTCATTTAACATTTACTGCTATAAAAATTCAGCAATTCGCATCACAACAGCAACCTTGCGTTATTACAAAAAATATGGTAAAATAGGAAAGCCGTAAATATATGTAGTCAATTGCTTGAAAATGGATTTGTGTTACTACCGAAGATTTATGTGGCGACTGTTAGGTTACAACACAGAAGTCCTTATACTGTGAGAATATACCAGGACAACGTCAGACAAAACAGCTCATCACTGTTTCGCAAAATAAAGCAAGACTTGCTTTGTCCCTCGCCAAGATGGGGTTGAAAACCGTCACTGGCCTAATCACAGGCCACACAACATTAAAATACCATCTTTTTAAGATTGGTAAAGCTGAGGACCAAATCTGCCGCGTATGTACCGAGGCAGCGGAAACGGCAGAACACATCTATCGGCGCAGACATAAAATTTTCGAAAGCATGAACCCTAACGAAATAAGGAACTCGAAGTCCAGAGACATTATAAAGTTTATCAACAGCCTACAACTTCTCTAACAAAGAAAGAGCTCATAAGTTACAAGGAAGGCATATAAAGGCCCTAACATCCAATAATAATAATAATAGGTCTTCTTCTTCTTCTGTGTATAGGCCAATGGCCTGTTAATTACCTACAATGCAGTAGGTTCTATGAGCCCTCTTTGCACGTATGCCGGGCAGGAGGCTAGCCTAACCCGTCGAACAGAGAAGAGAAGTTCCACTACAAGGTTAACGATTGTCAACGATGTTTGTAAGACAACCGGGACCGACGGTTTTACGTACCCTCCGAAGCACGATCGGTTGCATATGCCACTATATTGGTCAACCCATCTAAGTACTGACCGCGCGGATTGTGCTGCACTACGAATACCGTTTGACCGGCGTCCGCAGCGCTCCGCTATGCAACCGATAATATAATAATAATAATAGGTTACAACAGATTTTATGATGGTAAGCAAATAGAGATCTTTAGATTCCGAATCCCCTAAGAAAAATTGTATCGGTAAGGAACTAAAACAACCTTATCACCTGTCGTCCTTATGAAATTACAAAGCTGTTGTTAATAACGCGTAACAGTTATATATTTTAACTAATTATTATAAAATTGAGTGTATAATTTCGAGCTATATTGTATTTTAGAGTAAAGTAGGACATAATATTTATTTATTTATACAAAATAATTTTTAATGTTTTTGAATCTTGCTGCGCTGCAACCTTTCAACGCTGCAATTCTGCAGCTGCACAATTTAATAATTTTGGTATTTCTAGAATCAGGAAATTTGCATTACAATATTCTGCAGATTCGCAACTTTTCAATTTTCCAATTCTGCAATTTTGTCATTGTGTTATTTACGAATTTGAATGTCCAGCATTTTGGAATACAGTAGTTCCAACAATTCCTACAACTCTGCAATTCTGTAA
This sequence comes from Limonius californicus, assembly GCA_014611495.1. Classification (NCBI taxonomy): domain Eukaryota; kingdom Metazoa; phylum Arthropoda; class Insecta; order Coleoptera; family Elateridae; genus Limonius; species Limonius californicus. The sequence continues at coordinate 61,384 of JABXWE010102745.1, read as the reverse complement.
TTCTCTAATTCTGGAATTTTACAATTTTCCAAGTCTATCCGTGTTCTCTGCCAATCTACAATTTGTACAACTCTCCAGTTATGTAGTTCTAGTATGTTAGAATTATGTAGTTCTGGTATTTTGAAATTTGCAGTTCCCGCAAATGGAGCTATATTATTTCTCTGAAATTGTTCGAATACACAATTCCATATTTTTTCAATTTTTCAATTATGTAATGCAAGTATTTTGGAAGTTGCTACTATTCCTGCGACTCCAATTGTTATGTACTTTTAAAAATGTGCCGCTTAATAGGAATTGGTTTCTTAATTTGTTTGCCGCTTCGTAGGAATGAATATCGCTATTTTAATTGAAGTCTTATTTTGGGTTACCATTTTTGCTATTTTATTTTGGCTTCCGAAGTTTGAGATATGTTAATAGTTTCGTTGTGTTAAAATTGCAGTCTCTTGTTTTTTTTCCGCGGTCGACCTCGAACGCTTCCTGGAACTCGGAGTGTTAAAAACAAATACCTTCTAGAACTTCTTGCGTAACATTTTGTAATGTGGTGCAATCTTTTGAGGGGGGTGCTGATCCCCGTTGCGCTTTTAATGCAGTCAGCCTTAGATCTCCGCCAGACTCCGGTCTTCGCACATACCATCAATCGAGGGCCGTTACAAAAGTCGAAGTCAGACCCTTGTAGAGACCGACGGTTGTAGCGTTGCATATATCGTTTCCTTTTCTTCGCGGCGTTTGCTATTCCAAGTTTTACCGTACCGTGTTGTTTTGCTGTAGAGCAAGAGTAAGTCGACGTACAGTCGGATATATAAATAAGCGATAGCAAAATGTACGCCATGGTTTTGGACAATTAAAGATTATAATTGCTCCTGTCGAATTTAGTTCGGATCTTTGTGATGTAAAAAGGAAATAAGGAAATTGTGCAAGTGTTTTGCTGGAATTTGGTTCGTTCCCGTCGTCCGAAAAAGTCTCTCTTCTGTCTCCACGCTAACTGACCTAGTTCGAAGCAACTAGTCACTCTACAGGGGCGCAACAGCTACAGCTTGTCCCAACGCTGCCCCGAAGAACGCTGTCCTCCGGCCCTTTATGGTTTTTCGACACTACAACCGGAAATCGCCGTTATAATTGCCTGTCTCCTCCGAACTTCAAGGTAAAGAATCAGTTTTTTGTTGTGCAGTGCAAAATAAACCTTTTCTTTTTGCTCGCGTCAACTTGCAGAATTTCGCTATATGGAACTCTTTTTAGACAACCCAAAAGCGATCTTCAATCGCTATTCATTTATTGCTTGAAAAAGATATTAGTATAGTATTTTAAGCGATCTTCAATCGCTATTCATTTATTGCTTGTAAAAGATATTAAGATAGTATTTTTCCTGTAAACTACGCCATAGAGCACACAGATACATCATAGTAGAAATATTGTGAGTCGACGGCGGCGTTTCCTGAACGTTCAAGGATTTTAATTGTAATTGTAATTCAAACTTCGGCGTTATAACTCTTGTCATTTTTTTTGTTGTACCGTCGTTACTAAGAGTTTCATTATATGTGTTTTACTGCCTCTTTTATTTATGTGTACTCTGTATGTGTTTATGTAAAAATTTTGCAAGCTTCAAATATATATAGGAGGAGGCACAATAAGGTAGGTTCCATTCCCGTGAGCTGTTGGCTTCTCGGCCTTCCACGAGGACCTACTCAATCAGCTGGAATTGGAAGATGGCGCCCACTTATTTTGACTCGCCCTGTACACAACTAAAGATTTTTTCCCATAAGCGATTTTCACGAACTCCCCCTACTCCTCTGAGCTAAGCTGTAGGCCCTTTTCTATCAAGTTAGTTACGAATCGTCGAAAAAGCTCGATTGGCCTGTAACAAATTGGCGCCGCAACGTGTGTCCTTTTTTGCGACCGTAACACAATTCATACCACTCCTGTATGCTTTAGTTCTGCAACTATGCAATGTAAACCTGTAATTTCGGAACAACCCTGCTTCCTTCCCATCCGAAACTGTATAAATCTGCAATTTCCCAATTCTGGAAATTCATGTTTCTATAATTTTGCATTATAGCAAATTCTCTCTCTCTTCCCTCGCGCCTTCCCTGCCGAGAGGAGTATCGATCAATCGCTATAATCTGCTATTATCTTCACTATGGTTCTCCATTTTTTCCCGTTGGCTGCCAGGCGTGTGCATTCCGAGAGAGATATGCCTGTGAGGTCTTTAACAGTCGCACTGAGACCCTATACGTGTACCTAGAGAACCGAGAACGGGGGGGGTCAGCGACTGACCCCAGTCTTTTAAGTCTCAGTTGTAGTGCTTTCTTAACCTATTCTATGAAAATGTAAGGCGATAGTATATACACAAGTTGAAATGAGTTTAGTAAAGTGTATTTTATCTTCTAATATTTAGTTTTACACAGATTGATTACATTTGATGCATGTCCTGATTGTCGTCTGTTGTTCTTCGGCGGTATGCTTTGGGCAAATATACTTTTGGCAATGAGTGCATGCTTTCATATATTTTCTGTCAGCTGATCGCGGACTAACGAAACATCTACCTTTCCTAGGTAGATCTTCAACAGCTCTACGATTTGCAATTCCCCGTGGTTCTCTGATAACGTTACCTCTTGAAATAGCGCCACTTCGATGGCATTCGTAACCAAAAGTCTTGAGAGCCGTAACATAAACATTTGGTAAGCCGGAATAATTAGAACGACTTTCCATATTTCCTTGACATAATTCCTTACCTAGTTCTTTCAAAAACAGCTTTCTGCAGGACTTTGTTTTAGGATGTTCATCTGCCCAACTTGTATTTACTTTTGTGAAAATTACATACGCGTTATAAGCCGCTATGTCTATCAAATTAAAGAAGCACGCCATGGGCCATCTTCTAGTTCCACGACGACAACTATATGCTCGAACACATTTATCTAGAGTATCCACCCCTGCTTTTGTTGAATTATAATACATTATAATTTCTGGTTTATCTTCTAGTATATTCATGTCTCTGTGCTGTGAAGTTAAATAGTAACAACTTTGTTTTGTTTGGGTACATAACTAACGAAAGTTTGTTTATCTCTGAATGCAAAACGAATAGTTGCTGGTGTAGATTTTTTCAAAGTCTGCAGTCTTAGTTCTAGTGGAACGTCTCTGCGTGTGTTGAGTATTGTTCCAACAAGGGTGATATTATTCTCGAGCAGTTCATCAACAATAGAAAGACAGGTAAATTTCCTATCCATTGTGATGTTTCTTCCCGTATTCTTTAGTTTTGCTGCTGTTACCAACCATTTTACTATTTCTGGGCCGCTGTTATAACTTTTAGGTTGATCTTCAACCTTCCCAACATATGGCTCTGCCGCAAAACAGTAATAATTTTCTGAGTCACACAGAAGATTTGCCTCAATCCCATATTTTCCAGGTTTTATAAGAATAAACACACGAAATTTACATCTGCCGTAGAAAAAAACACTTCTTGCCCCTCAGTAGGATCTTCACCTTCCGAATCAGAACTTCCTAAATTAGTATTTACATGGTCCATGTATAACTCATCATTATAAAGAGCTTCTTCTAGCTCCTTATCTGTCAAGTATTTTCTACTCATGGTGAAATACCTAATATGCACCATAGCAGTAAAATATACGTATTTTTTCTGTGTTAAAACACAAGAACAAGACTCAGTAAGCACTAGTCACTATCGGAGTCTATTTCCGAATTGTATTGGTTAGTAGGTACTGCTTGACACCCAGGCCTTCTACAGTTTTCACATAAGTTACAAAACTACAGTATTTTCCGCCTAAATCACACAAAACGGAATACCATCTGACTGCAGCGCTGGCGTACAATATTAACTTGGAGCGCCTCTCCGAGGATTTTATTTTTTTACGCCGATGTTTAGAATTTAATCTTAATCAATTATATATTACCAGATTCAGAGAGTGTCAGGGATAAAAGTCATATATTTTTAGATAAAAAAATTCAAAATTACACGAGGAAGAGCAAACTAAGTAACCTGGGGTCAGTGGCTGACCCCCCCCCCCCCTTCTCAGTGCGACTGTTAAATCTAGTCAGTCCACCTTCTTGATGATCGGCCTCTCCGGCGTCAGACCTCTAAAATACCTTAAGACTTAAAACCATCAACGTTTCTAGGTTATCTAGGTTTTTTCTCGATATATGCCCAAATATTGCATTCTGGCTAACAGGTTTTCCTTAGCTTCTATTTCATCTCTGACCGATTCATTAGTTCGTTGATACCCCACGGTGTTCTCAGCAGCCTTTGCCAACATCACATTTCGAAGGCGTTAATTCGTCTACGCATATCCTCTTTGAAGTTTTTGCCGTATATATCCCTACAGGAAAAACTAGAATTTCTACCAATCTGATCTTGGCTGCTTTAGTAATGTTGTTGTCTGTCCATGTCTTTGATATTTTTGCCATGACAGTCTTTGTCATCCCCAACCTACGATTTATCTCACAAATTCCTTCATTTCTGATCATAGCACCTGTATATATGAATTGTTTTACAGTTTTTACTCCATTGATAATTCATCGATTGTGAGGTGAGAGTGTTCTTCTTACCTTATTAAAGAGCGCGCAGCAGCATTTTTAGGTAGGTATTCTCACTTAAGTAGCAACCCAAGAGCAGCAGACCAGCAAGCAGCAAAAATAACCATGTGTTTTTGTATCTTGCGACAAAGTGCACGACAGGGGAGACATCTATATTATCGTGAGATATGTTAGTCCTACCAACTGTATGTCACGAATATGAACAAAATAAAAGAAAAAAGTAACGATAATATTGGGTTTCGATCTATTATGAGCAAGGCCGAAAGAAAGTGGATATATCTTGTATTTCCACTGATTGAAATAGTAGTAAACGCATAGTAATATAAAATTAATTAAAACTACTACTTAGTTACACTAAAAGAGCATCTTATTCTGCTTTTAACAAAATATATGATTCTTCCCTTAACTTTTGAACACTTTATATACAACTCTATGTTGTAGATTTTCCATTATCGTAGACATAATTACACTTTTGTATTGTGAATTACGAAACAACTTCGAAGTCGCCATGTGATAGTCGCGCAGCCAATAAACGTGAACTCTTCGTAGCTGCTATGCATACTTACTATAATGATACCAGTGCGTAACCATAAATACGTGTAATAACTAACATTATCAGTTTAAATGCATAATAACTAACAATTTGAGCTGTTTCGCATACTTCATGAACTTGTTCGTTGTGTAGCTGTGTAGCTGGGAAGTAACTGCCACAGGATTGGAAGCTAGCACACATTACCTCTATTCACAAAAAATGGAGCAAGAGATTGGAAAGTAATTATAGAGGCATTAGCATGGCAAATGTAATAGGACGGCGAAAATATCAAAAACCGCATAGAACAGAAATTGCAAAAAGGAAGAGGGCAGAGTAGATTTAGGGCCGGAAGATCATGCACCACGTATTCTGTTTGACCCAAGTAACTAACAGGAAAATAGAAACGGTCAGAGAAGCATATCTAATCTTCATGAATCTGAAATGCTTTGGAAAGTGGTAAATGATAGCAACATAAGCGCAACATACTTACACAATTAAACAATTATATCAGGACAACAGAAGTGTAATAAACATGGGAAGCTCAACATCAACAGCGTTTACACGTGTCTCACCTGTCCTTTTCGAGATTTACCTCAACAGAGGATTGGTACAGAGTATGCGAAAATGTCAGGGTATGGGAACACCCATCAGAGACGACATACTGGCTCTGGATACTGGATGTTGAGTATGTGTTCCGAAAGATTAAGAGAAGTGTACCATAAATGGGGTTTATAGGTGAATATAGACAAAATCAAGTGTATAGTAGATGGACGGAAAAGCACAGACCCAAAAATCCACGGAGATATTATGAAATTCTGTAGAAATTTTGAGTATTTGGGTATTACGTTAACAGCAAACGAGACACAAACGTCACAAGAACTAACATCGGTTCTGGATTGATGGAACAACGCACAATAGAATACAACGAATACTAAACAACGTCATTAAAGAGTAAATTGAGGTAAATGCAGAGATAATAAATATAACAGAAACGAGCAAATTAAAATGGAACGCACACATGAGAAGGATGCTAGAAGAACGGTGGCATAAACGGGTATAGCAATGGATACCTGCAAAGAGGAAAAAAAGAACTCGCCGAAGAACATCGTGGAATAAAGAAGTGGAAAAGTCAATGGTTCAGAGAGATGTGGATGCAGATCGTTAGAGAAATAGAAATTACTAGAAACTAGGAAGCGAAAAACGGCGATAGCTGCAGAAAAATCGCTATACATATACAGGGTGATTACTTTATCTTGTAACAGGTAGATAAGTTACACACATTACAGCTGATTGTTTTCCATAGACACCATAGTAAACTTTACATTGTTTAAATCAAAGTAATTACGTTGGATGTACTAAGAAACTATAATTAAACTATTTACTAATAACTAAGATGCAGTTTTGCAATAGGTACATTTACAATATTTATTTCTTATAATTTAAACTGATTGTTATTACCACAAGAATCTATCAAACAGCAACTTTGTGCAGAAGTTTGTTAAGTTTCGACCAAACAGCAAGTAATACGTTATTGCTGTAGACACTAACTATTATTTTTTATATTTTGGATTAGTTATTACCGAACGGCTTTTACTTTGTGAAGTATTTAGAACTTCTAAATTTAAATATGTCACAAATATTAACTAGTAAACATTTCTTACTTGTCGTAGTACATTATTGAAGTTATTGCATCGCTTCAAATTTAGTAGATTTAACAACGCGTTTATAATTAATAATTTTAAATATAAAATTCTGTTTAACCATTTGAAGGTGTGACAGAGGTATGTAAAAATTTATTTTTGTAAATTGTAGTGCTCTATTTTCATTATATATTTTTTTCGGTTTGACCCGATTATAGTTCTGTAAAGCAATACTTCTAAGAAGGAGTTATTTTTCTTTTATGCTCAGATTTTACAAAACTATAAATACATTTTTAATATACGCTATTCGAAAAAAAAGTAGTCACTCTTTCAACGTGTCGCAAATTAACTTCTAGTTTACGAATCTTGTTCAAAGATGGTATATATGTAGATAAATTATTTATTTGGCCAAAGCTATATGTTTTTTTTTTAATTGTAAATACATTTGTAATCTTCGTATAGCTTAAAAGCAATCCAGGAAATAACTGATAACAAAACGTAATGTGTTAAGGTGGTTTCACTTCACTATATATTATAAAAACAAATTCAGCACAAAATATTGCCTCATCTTGGTCAAATTACTGCTTGGCAGCATCTTAACATATTTCGAATTAGTTTACGAATCACATCCTGTGAGATGCGCTGCTATTCTTCTACCAGAGTTTATTCCAACTGAGCCAGAGTTTCTGAGGGGTTTGGACGAGTGTAAACACCTCTTCCCAGCATATGCCATATGTGCTCTATGAGATTCGTATGCGGACTACATGCTGGCCACTTTACTGTTTAATCTTCGAGATAACTTATCAACATGTTTGCGGCGTGTGGCCTACCATTATCATGCTTGTAGACAGATTCTCGACCATCATTTTGCACATGTGGACGAACATGTACATGCAGAATTTTATTTACGTATCACCGTGCGTTTAGAACACCATTTCTAACAATGATAAGCTCGTTACAAGATTTAATGTTGTAACGGGGTAAAAATGTGAAGATTGAAATAAATTGCTGAGTAATTAACAATCTCAAAAACTCCACATTTTGGCGTTCAGAAGATAAGAATGCTGAACAACAAACATCTGTCACCGTCGTCATCCGAGAATTCGCCAGAAGCAAACGTTCCTTTCCCGTTGGAGTGGGAATACGAGCATGTCCGACTACCCCGAAATGGCCAGTATAAAACCCCAGCGCGGCCCAATTTGAAATCACTTTTTGACTCGTATTTCCGGCTCTTGATTGATTCAAAAGTCAGAAATATACAGTCGTTCTTTTTCCTTTAAGAATTATTCTTAAAAGATCCCAGTTAAATATTCCGATCCTGTAAAATTAACCAAGTGAATACAGTCCAGTTTAATTAAATCCGTACCATACCTACGAGTGAATTAATTTTCCAGTGTTCGCCGGTGTTGCATTAACCGTTTAACAATTTTTATATTTCCAGTTCGAGACTCGGACGCCGAGCGATCTACCGGCCCTCGACCGTAGGCAGCCGCCGTGAAAGTTTATTCGAGCCGACCGACCGGCAAAGGATCTTTTGGATTCGCATTACATTTGTTTTGCAGTGAAGTTTGTAATTATTTATCGTGGAACCTGCTTGGCTGTTTTAATATTGTTTATACCCGACCGACCGATTTCCGTGTTGGAGACCTTTGTATCGCTGGACGGGGGAGTGTTTGAATTCTCCCACGGCGATAAAGAGTTCTGCCAGTAAATTATTATAACGATTTGAACCAGTGTTCGAATTGGTGAGGTAGAAACGTTGTAATCTTTTCTATTACCAGTTGAACCCCCCTGTATAAAGTTTGCCGTGAGCGTGGAGGAACTTTCACGATCCGTAAAATTTTAATTTGAGTACCCTGTATACTTGGACGAACCGGAGCAATTTCGGATACCCCAGAACGATACACAGCCTTCAGACGCAGAGAATCTTTTTGTGCAAGTCTGTGTGAGAGATTTGTCCCATATTTGATTTACGTAACTACCAGAGAAACTTTTAGCCGGCGAAATAAGATTTGTTTAACACTGTGCCCGATAATTTTCCACTGTAGAATTCAGAGTCCGTCCGATTAAGATTTATTAAAAAGCGAAGCCAGGTTAAACAGAATTCGAACCAAATACACTGTGACAAACGCGTAGTTTGAATTTTGCAATACCAGGAAAGCTAGTATAAATTATTTCCTGTTTGAAATCATTATTAACGTAAAATTGAGAGTAATACCTACCGATTGTTTATGCAGAACTGCCTACGTCGAAGGAACCCAGAGGAGCTCGACGCGAAGCGATCATTGGGAATTTTATTTCTAAAATTCATGTATATATTCGTAAAGTCGGCATACACTGCGAGAATCTTTATTCACAATCACCAATCTGAATTATTTACCAGAGAACTTGCACATTCGCGAATTCACAATCAAATATAATCGTGTATTTCTCTGTCACTTTAATTAGAGCAGCGGTGGCAGGCATCTTGCCACCTACGAACAACACGGAACACGCACACGGACGGCAACCAATCAGCGTCCGCTTCTTGGAAAGTAGTTACAACGTCCCCGAGTCTGTTGGAGCTACCAAAGCAGGGCACAGGGCCGTACCCAGGATTTTCGTTTATTTGCTTTATACAGAATTTTATTATACTTTTGTACAAACAGATTATATTTATTTCGGAACATTTATTAATAAACCTATTGTTATTTACAAGCTGTTATTACTGATCTCTGGACATCTCACGAGCTTACCCGAGCAATATACGTAATTTAACGAGTGGCCCAATAAGCAAAAGGAACTACGTTACAATGTATTGCCGCGTCATACCACTACCGATCTACCACCAAAAGGAAAAGTTTTACGCACTGTATTGCGAATATGACGTTCTCCTGGTCTTTTCCATACTTGGAAACGTCCATTATCACATGACAGAAGGAACCTGGACTTGTCTGTAAACACTGCGCGTCGCCAGTGCCTCAGTTGTTAGTTTAGGTATCTTCGGTCGAATTACAATCGCATTATACAACGGGGTCTGGTTAGTTTGGGCACTTTAACGGGTTTTATGGACGTTAAAATAACTTTGTGCAGTCTATTACAGTTTGGTTACTAATTCTACACCGAGTCGAACGTCGAACGTCTGCCTTAAAGTCTCGTGTTGTAGCTGTACGGCTGCGAAGAACTTGCAAACGAAGAATACGGTCTTCACCTGCAGTAGTTTTTCCACCACTATCAGGACGTCTAGTGATAATCATAGTCTCTCTGTAAAGTGTACAGAGTTTCTACACAGTTCCTTCTACAATTTACAATTGTTGAGCCACGTACCGCTGGGATCGGGGTTACTCAGTTGCGAGACGGTCACTTGCACCCCCAAATCGCAAGGTTCAGTTGCCAAACGGAATGAACAGGTAGAAAATTTTGCAATGGGTCAGTTGCGAGAAACGGATTAATAGATTAAAAATTATCGCAGCAAAGATAGATATTTTAATGACTATCGTTATCAGTGAAACCCCAGGTGAAAGTAACAAGCTACCCCTTTCAATAGGTCAATTTTATGGATGGGTGCGATACTTCTAATGTTGTATTTGATATTTAAACTACTAATATCCCATATTGCCTAGCTACTGTCAAGTGTTAAGGTGCGAAATGAAATCGTTTAGTGTAATGTTAAGTGAAAAGGGCAGAAAGCTGCTAATTATTAATCATTATAAATTTTATTGTGAACACACGGCCAAGATAACTGAAACGACCTGAACATCTCCCATAAAATTGAAAATGAAATCCACGAACCTGACTCCACTTTAAATCGACAGGTAAGGGTTTTTCTATTTCACGTATCAACAAAACTAGTCTCATCCTCTTTATTTTCTATAATTGTAAATATAAAAGAATTAAATTTTGAGACGTTATTGTACACATAAAATAAATGGAATACTTTGTATATTTTCGCACATTTGAAGTCAGGATCAAATTCTGAGTTTTTGTAATAATTTTATCTTTCCTTTTGCAGATCGTAAGTAACTCTTGCAAAAGAAAGGCTATGGATGATGTCTCAGAGAAGCCAATGAAGATAATTCGAAAATGAAGCGGAACTGACATCAACAATATCAGAAAAAATATGTACAGATCTAGAAGGGGAATGTTGCTACTACTACCAACATCACTCGACGATGTCCATGATGTTTTGGATGCCGTGGAAATAAAAACAAACCGCGGTGAAGATTTTTTTGTTAAAAAACGACAGGCAAAATAATATAGTTCTTTTTCATGCGTCGCTAATCTCCAGAGCTTAACCAAATGTCAATCTGTGTATGTAGATGGTATATTTCAGTACTGCACAAAGTATTTTACTGAACTTTTCACCATTCATGTTGTACAAAATAACATATATTCCATTGGCATTCTGTTTGCTAAAAGATACAACAACAAAATCATATACCATCGCTTTTGAGTATATACGGGATTTATGTAAGGAACAAACTAACTCATATTTCCAACCAAATAGTTTTATTGTAGACTTTGAAGTCGCTATACATAATTCAATTTTAAATGTTTGGCCATCAGTTGAAATCTTTGGTTGTTGCTTCCACTTAGGCCAAGCGCGGTATCGAAAAATTCAGGAACCTGGTTTAAGTTCTGAATACAGCGATTCAACGTCTGCTATATGGAAGTTAACCCATTTATTTGGGCTCTCCTTTCTTCAACCCCACGAAGTTGGCGAAATTTTTGGCATTGACATGGTCTAAGATAGGCCTACTGATGAAAGGATTACAAAGCTATGCGATTACTTAGTTGAAACATAGATAGATGAAAATTCAAAGTTCACGGAGAGCTTGCCTTTTAAAAACCACGAATGCTTGCGAATCTTGTCATTATAAATTCAACGAGACGTTCTATGCCAGTCACCCTCAGATTTTTATATTTGTTAAAACTCTAACTGATTCCCACTTAAGTACGTATATAAAGATTCGCAGTGCAGAAAGAAGTGTAACTCCACGTCGCAAAACTACGTCCAGTAAAAAAATGAGTTTTATACGGGAACAAATTTCTTTATTGGACGATAATTTGAATTCCAGAAGTATGTATACATTTGTAAAACTGTGTCATATCATAATAGACCATCTAAATGTAAAAACAAATAATTTTCTTATTAATGTTATGTATCATAATAGTTTTAAGATTTATACCAATAGTAAATATTTTAGCACAACACTTTTATTGTTCTTTAGTTTCCTACAACTGAAGGTAGATATCGTACATAAACGTATTTACTTTAAGTAGCATTATAAGGATTACATAAAGGTACGGATTAGAATTTCGTCTGGCAACTCAACCCTAAGTATAAGACCACCAAACAGTGTACATGCTCACAAACCCTTGACCGTCTCGCAACTGGCCTACACCCGCTGGGATTGCACTTCTAGTAGCTAAGTTACGGCTTAGACAACCTTTTCGCGTTAATTGCTTTTTCATTTGCCGTACGTAAGGCTGGTTGTGTGTGTTTGTCGGGTCTCAATTTCAAGCTGAATGCTTGCCCTTTAAAACTACTTGCAAGTCGTACATATAGAACGTTCACGAATAGGCACATTTTTTTGATGTACTATGAGCAATGTCTGTTATGGCACGTTCTTCGTCCAAAGAAGAGTGATCTCTAACGTTCGCAAAAGTATTGAACGGGTTCGCGCAGATTGGCACGTTTGGTCTGGATGTGCCTTAATAAGGTCGTAACACTATTTATTTATATCCCTTTCTTCAAGACATTGTTTAATTTTTTCTCGTATATATTAATTTAGTAATACTATATTGTGCAGCGCAACGCATAACATTAATGTTCTTGTGCCCATTGTATTTGATGCTCGGATCGTGATTCTACATCTTCCATTTCCACACCATTGGATTGGCACAAATTGACGAGGCGCTAGCTCAAACTGTCATCAATTTTGTAAATTATCTGGATAATGATCGTCCAGGGAAGTTACTTGCCCTGATACTATAGTGGTGCGCAACAATCATTGAAAGGAATAGCTTCTTCTGTGTATAGGCCAATGACTTGTTAATTACCTACAATGGAGTAGGTTCTATAAGCCCTCTTTGCACGTATGCCGTAGGATTTAGTAGGATTTTAAGGATAGTCACTATTGTGTTATTTACAAGTCAAACCCACATGTGCACAATTGTTACATTCTCACAAATATGCACACTGGGGAGAGGATGTAGCTAAACCGTTGTAGGATATTGGTTTATTTAAAAAGTAAAGAATGTATGTAGTACTTAATGTTACTTACAATGAAATTTAACAAAACAGCTTTGATTTTTGCTTAAACCTAAATATACGTTGCACTTGCTGCAGCGGGTTCTGGAAGGACTGCTGTATCCTTCCAGACGACAAGTCAGAGGGTTCTTCTTATCCTCACAAACGGGCCAATGATTGTATCCGTCATACCTTTTATCTACACACGGCATTGGTGTTACTCTTGCTGTCTTCTATGCTGGTTGTTCCCCATATTCATCTTCAGTAAGATGTGAGTCTTCTGCTCTACGTTGTTTAGTGCCACACAGCAAAAATTCTCCTAGATTAAGACGAAAAACAAGAAAGGACCTGCTATCTTTACATTTATATTTATTTTTCTAGCAGTCGGTCCGGTATTCCGTCCAACTGTTAACAATAGCTAAATCGAACAGATGTAGAATAGTCTTCAAAGTCCACTTCCTTGTCTACAAAAAACTCCTATAGTATTTTATCATTTGGTCACAAGGGTCCACACCTCCCATTTGTTCGTTGTAGTTTATGATAACTTTCGGACAAGAAACTTCTACGTGCTTTTTCTCCTTTTTGTCCCATCTTCGAACAGTGTGTACTGATTCTACACCGAAAGCTGAGATGCCATCACGACTGTTTTATTATCCCTCCATTGCGTGAGACATACTTTTCTATCATTTGTAACGAATTGTTCAGACTCGCCTCTTTTCATATCTTTGTCTTTTTTAAAACTACATCATTTTACCCGATTTGTTTGGATAGTTCCTGTATCTTCAATCTGCATTTCATGTAATTTTTCAAATAAAGCTATTGTTGAAAAATATCTGTCAAAGAAAACAAAACTCTCTGGTGGCAAAGACTCAGCAAGTCGTAGTATAATAGAGGGGTCGAGTCCAAGCTCCTTATGTTTCAGAGGAGTTAAACTTCCCTGGTAAATTTCAAAATCTAGCACAGTTCCAGTGGATGTGGTCAAAACAAAATTTTTAAAACCAACTAGTCTAGGTTTATTTGGCACAAACTGCTTTAAAACACATCGTCCCAAAAACGGGATCATTTGCTCATCTACTGAGAATGCCCCTTTGAGAAGTCTTTCTATTTGTCTACATCGATCACAGGTTGTACTTTCCATAGATGATTTGCTTTCATAATGTCCTCAGATACCCCTAGATTATCAACAATATGGAAACTAACACGTGAAAGATAGAATCTATCCCTTGGCATCGCAGCTGCAATTATCGGAATTTTATATTTGGTACTCCAGTACAAGTGGATACGTGGAAATTTCAAACAACCCATAATGGCATGCATCCCAAAAAAACCTTTTTATTTCTTCTGGAGTGACTGCAGGTTTCATCTCCTTTCCGTTTTTCTGAAGATAATATTTGTGCGAGGCAAGCCTCATTGAACAGTAAATACATAAATGACTGTTCACTTTTTCTCAGTATAAATAAATGCTAAGTCCAACGTCTGAGGATATAAGTGTTTATTTTGCCAAATTTTAATATTTACAAGTATGTCTTAACTCTACTAAGTTTAAACGAATAATGCTGAAAAATATTCTGCAAATAACATATCCCGTTGCTGTACAATAAAATAGTGGGGAAACGAAACGTGCTATTGGTAAATAATGTATATAAAAAATGAAGATGCAGCGGCGGTAGAACACCGTAATAAAAACATAAATAAGAAAATACAACAAACTACTTTTAGCTTGGATCCTTTGACCCAAGCGCAATTCGAAATACAAAAAAGCAATAATAAAAATAAACTTATTTTAAACTGCCTAACTGTAATATATCAATAAAATTTAAAAGTGGCTGAGAAACCCTTGTACTAAAAGTACCGTTCGTTCTCTGCAAAAGTTTTTATGGCGCGAACATACCGGCCCCTATTGAAGGTTTGGTATAGGCACAATAACAAAAGTTCAATCATCGATTGGAAGCGCGCAAACCTTATTCACACTTCGTGTTAATGTCCCTGTCGCTTCTTTAACTTCACTACGCGAACAATTCCGTCATTGCCTGGTTGTATCTCGATTACTCGAGCGATGTTCCATGACAAAGGAGGGGTGTTATCTTCCATAATTAACACCATAGAGCCCAGTTGTACAGGATGTTGCGATGGTTGTTGCCATTTGTGACGCTGCTGCAGTCGGGTCAAATATTCTCTTGACCAACGTCGCCATATATGCTGCTGATATTGCTGGAGCAGTTGCCATCTGCTCAGTTTGTTCATAGCGATGTGTGTGTTACATCTGGTTCTGGAACAGAAATTAGCGAATCGCCGACTAGGAAGTGGCTAGGTGTTAAGACGGAAAGGTCATTAGGATCACTTGATAATGGGACAAGAGGGCGAGAATTAAGACAAGCTTCGATCATTGTTAAAAGAGTGTATAATTCTTCATATGACAGCGAATTTTCGCCAATGACTCGTTTCATGTGCCCTTTAATGGATTTAATTCCAGATTCCCAAATTCCACCGTGATGAGGTGACCTTGGTGGTATAAAATGCCAAGTAATTCCGTTTTGAATTAAATGATTAATTACTTTATTTTCAAAACATTGGCTATGAAACAGAGAGTATAATTCTTTAAGTTCGCGATTCGCGCCTGTAAAGGTAGTTGCATTATCTGAATATATGTCTGTTGCATAACCTCGTCTTGCGGTAAATCGTTTGAGAGCATTCAAAAAAGATTCAGCAGTCAAATCCCCTACAAGTTCTATGTGAACTGCCTTTGTTACGAAGCATACAAATAATGCAATATATGCTTTAATGTTCCTTCTGCCTCGACCGGGACCGGCCCTTATTAATAATGGTCCACCATAATCGATACCAGTAACTTTAAAAGGACGAGTAGGCTGAATGCGACTTTTAGGTAAATTACCCATTATTTCATTATGAGATTTAGGTCTTGTTCTAAAACATCTTATGCATTTGCGAGTGATGCCGCGGATTATATTTCGACCATTAATGATCCAAAATCGCTGTCTGAGTGCAGCTAAAGTAGCTTCACTTCCGGCATGTAGTAAACGTACATGTTCTTCGATTATAATTAAATTAGTAACATGATGTTTCGGTAGAATCATGGGATATTTTATATCATACTTTATATCAAAATTTTTAAGACGGCCCCCTACTCTGATTACTCCTATTTCATCCAGAAACGGATTAAGCGACCGCAAGTGGCTACGTTTACTTACAAATTTGCATTGTTTGAGATCGTCATATTCGGCCTTGAAATAAGTTTGTTGCAGATTTTTAACGATTGCAGTGGTAGCTTTGTTCAGTTCCTTGCAAGTTAGTGCGTTAAGATATTTATTATCAGGAAATTTCATATTATGTAGAAAACGCAAGCAGTATGCAATTATACGTTGAAGTTTATAAAACGATGAAAATTTTGTAATTATCGGCAACGTTTGCAAATTGGTGGATACAAATGTTTTCATTATACGTGCATCAGGTAAATCAATTATGGGGGAATTAACATCACTAATCGGCCATTTTGAACAATCATAGGTTAACCAGGATGGGCCGTACCACCATAAAGATGATGCAAGAAGTTTTTGTGGGGATGTGCCGCGTGATAAAATATCAGCTGGGTTATCTTGCGATATTACATGACGCCACGTAAATTGTTGAGTTAAGGTTTGAATCTCTGCAACACGGTTTGCTACGAAAGTCTTCCAGTTACAGGGTTCGGATTTGAGCCAAGATAGAATAATTGTTGAATCGGTCCAAAGAACGACGCGAGAGAAAGGCACGTTTAGCGCTTCAATTGTTTTATTTGTCAAATTCGCGAGTAATAATGCACCACAAAGTTCTAATCGTGGTAAAGTGATTGTTTTTAGCGGAGCAATCCTGGATTTTGCGCACAATAAATGTGATGAATATTTTCCATTCTGATCCCTAGCTCTTATATATATACAAGCTCCGTATGCCTTTTCGGATGAGTCAGAAAAACCGTGAAGTTCGAGAGTAGCAACATTATTGAATTCAGTAAATTTTCTCGAGATACTTAACGTGTTTAAAGTGGAAATATTTCGTATAAATTCTTGCCATACTGTAAACAAATCAACAGGTATAGATTCGCCCCATGAAAGTTTATGAGACCATAATTTTTGAATTAATAATTTTGTTGTTACCGTGATTGGATTAATGAGTCCAAGTGGGTCAAATATTTGTGAAGAGACAGATAAAACGGTGCGTTTGGTCACTTTATTGCAAGAAGGGAAACTTTTAATAGAAAATTTAAATTGATCGGCTTGGAAATTCCATAATAAGCCCAAAGTTTTGATCTGGTCATCCTTCGTTATTTCAATCACTTGATTAGGCGATTTCAAATTTGGTACAATTGGTAGTAGATCTTCGGCATTTGCTGCCCACTGGCTCAGTTCAAACCCGTATTTCGACATGACATTAATTAATTGATCGCGAATTTGATTTAACTCCAATTTGGTGTCCGCGCCTGTTAGAAGATTATCAACATAAAAGTCGCGTTGAATAATTTCTGCAGCCAAAGGATTTGTTTCAGATTCCAAAATAGATGCTTCAACCATGCATCTTATGGCTAAAAAGGCCGCCGGGGCTGTACCAAAGGTTAAAGTATTTAATTGATACATTTCAATCGGTGCGAAAGAATTATCTCGCCACAGCATACATTGATACTTGCGATCTAACGGATGGACTAATATTTGTCTATACATTTTGATTATGTCGCTTACTATGACAAAGTTATGCTTCCGGAAGCGCAATAATATGCTGAAAAGATCGGACTGTATTGTGGGTCCAACCATAAGTGTGTCATTAAGACTGACACCATTCGTCGTCTTGCATGAACCGTCAAATACTACACGGATTTTTGAGCTTAAACTGTCTTCTTTAAATACAGCGTGATGCGGTAAAATATACCCTGACGAGATATTCGCATCGCGTTCTGAAATTTCGGACATACGTTGTAAATTCAAATATTCCTTTATAACCTGAGAATATTGTTGTTTAAATATCGGTTGCCGATTAAATTTTCGTTCTAAAGACATAAATCTTTTTGTTGCAATATCTTTGGATGCACCTAATTGAGAGGAGTCCGTTTTAAAAGGTAAACGAACAATGAAACGATTATCGGCACCGATTACATAATTTTGTTTGAAATGCTGTTCGCACTTTTCTTCTTCGCGTGACAGAAGTTTATTGGAAGCAATTTCTTCCAGTTGCCAAAATTTGGATATTTTTTGGTCTAAAGAAAGGCAATTAGCAGAAAGTTTCCGCTTTGTTTATTGCTCATCAAATTGTAATTTGGGATGTTTACATTTCCACCAATTATCCATCCTAGATGCGTTTTTTGTATATAGGGCTGATTTTTAGCTGTTTTGATTTGACCCACACAAATTAATTTCCAAAATACGCCCGCACCTAATAACAGATCGATAGGGCGTGATTGATGAAAATTAGGATCAGCCAATCTCAAATTATTGGGTATGTTAAGATGCCTTATATCGATAGACGTTGTTGGTATACCAGCAGTTATTTTAGGCAATACCGAACAGTTGATAACATCTTCAAAATTATTATACATCGATTGAAATTTAATTTGAACAGTTTTGTTGACCGTACTGATTTTGCCGCTAACACCCGCAATAGATAAATTTACGTTTTTCATGACCAATTTAAGTTTATTTGCCGCTTCAACAGTTATGAAATTTGATTGAGAACCAACGTCTAATAGGGCACGTAATTTATGCGTGTTATTGAATTTGTCCTGAACCAAAATGATGGCGGTAGAAAGAATAACTTGAGATTCAGTCAAATAATTTATAGCGTTGCAACAATTATTAGATTCCGCGGACGTGTTAGGTTGCGCATCGTTCATGGGTTCAGATTCTATCATTGTAGGAATATGAAGCAAATTATGATGACGCCTTTTGCACATTTGACAATTTCTAGAATTACACCTAAATGTAGTATGGTTGGAACTAAAACAGTTCTTGCAAAGTTTGAGATTTGTTACCTCTTTAATACGAGCCTCAATAGGTAAATTTAAAAAAGCGTCGCATTGATGCATATCATGCGTTTTCTTACAAAACTGACAATAAGGTGAGTTTGTTTGCAAATGCGTAACTGCTCGGGTATTTTGTTTATTAGTAACAGTTTTGTACATAGCCATGTTGGGCTTGTATAATTTTTCAGAATGTAGAGATTCTAAAAGTTGACATCTTCGTTTTATAAATTCTGTTATGTCTTCAAATTTAGGAATGTCTCTCTTATTGTACGATTCCCATTCTTTGAGAGTTACGAAATCCAATTTGGAACATATAATGTGAATGATCAAAATATCCCATTCTTCCGTAGGTAAATCTAATGATTTCAGTATTTTTAACTGTAAAGTCATGCCATCGATTAATTGCCTGAGTGAAGATGCTGAATCTTTGTTAACATGATTTAGATTGAACAATGCGTGGACGTGTGTTTTAATTATTAAACGCTTGTTGTGATAACGATTTACTAGTAATTCAAATGCCGTGTGATAATTCTCAGGGGTTACAGGTATCGAATTGACCAATTGTTTTGGCTCGCCCTTTAAACACGACTTTAAGTAATGGAATTTTTCTATAGGAGTTATATTTTCATTATCATGAAACAAAGAGGTAAAAGTTTCCTTAAATGAAATCCAATTATCAAATTCGCCATTGAACTCCGGTAAATTTAAAATCGGTAATTTTATATTGGATTTCAATGTTTCAGTGTTGGAAAAACTCGGGGTTGAGACAGGAGGAACATCTGTATGTTTATTAATGTGTTCAGTCATAGAACCAATTAACGAAAAATATTTATTTTCAAACAATTCGCGTTGATTTGACAAGCTGTCTTCAGAATCATCAGCGTCTTCAATTTGATCTTCAATAGTATTAAATTGATCTAATAATAATTTAACAGTTTCCCGTCTGCATTTTATGTCATTTATATTCAGATAGCCTTAACTCTTTAAAGGCAGTTTCTTGGCGATTAAGGGTAGCTGTGATTCTATCTCTAGAAGCCTTTAGAGATTTTAAATTCTTTGGCGGCGCCATTGTTTAAAATGAATGAAATAACAGCTCCAGTTAACTTTATACGTGAGCTTTGCATACAGTATAATGATACTGTATATACATATATAAAAAAATACAGTTTGATTATCGTTCTTAGCAAAATTTTGATCAAATTATACACTCTGAAGCTGAGGTGGTAAAATATAGGAAAGGATGGCGATTCACTAACCTGTTATTGATGTAGAAATGTTGACGTTGGCCTTGAAGTTACGGTGCAAAAGATTCCCGAAATATGTTGTCACAGCTTGGCTACTTGAAGTGCGTTGCGGCAGGATGCGGACAGCGTACACTTTTTTCTGGGATAAAAACTATCCGGTTCGAAGGACCAATGTGCGAGGCAAGCCTCATTGAACAGTAAATACATAAATGACTGTTCACTTTTTCTCAGTATAAATAAATTGTAAGTCCAACGTCTGAGGATATAAGTGTTTATTGCCAAATTTACTATTTACAAATATGTCTTAATTCTACTAAGTTTAAACGAATAATGCTGAAAAATATTCTGCAAGTAACATATCCCGTTGCTGTACAATAAAATAGTGGGGAAACGACACGTGCTATTGGTAAATAATCTATATAAAAAATGAAGATGCAGCGGCGGTAGAACACCGTAATAAAAACATAAATAAGAAAATACAACAAACTACTTTTAGCTTGGATCCTTTTACCCAAGCGCAATTCGAAATACAAAAAAGCAATAATAAAAATAAACTTATTTTAAACTGCCTAACTGTAATATATCAATAAAATTTAAAAGTGGCTGAGAAACCCTTGTACTAAAAGTACCGTTCGTTCTCTGCAAAAGTTTTTATGGCGCGAACACCCGCAACATTTTCTGATATAAACTGTTTTACCTCTGTATCGGAAGTACATTTATGTACATCTTTCGCGATGTTCTTCATCAGATGCGCACAACATAAGCTCAGTAATGTACAATTACCTTCTGTCAAATTATTACCTTTTTGAAGAATACAGTAATACATATTTAAATACTTCCTCAGGGTTGTGTTATTCCAGCAATGTAACACTGAGTTTATAATCGCATAACTCATGTCACAAACCACTCTGTGAAAGAGGGGCCATTTGCCAGAAGGAGCTTCGCAAAAATACTTAAAATTGCTTAGCCAATCCATGATTTATCGTGACGGCAACAAATCAATTCTAATACTGGAAATGCACGATTGTAGTGGTTTGTAGTGGTTATAACACCTGCATAATAGAAAATACGCTTGCCAACGTAGGAAGGTCGTCGTACCACACTACCAGTGCAAACCCAATAATTGACCACTATGATAAATACACAATAACGCGACTTCAACTGTTCTTTGCTAATTATCTGCACGGTAAATGGATCCCCTGCAAAATATATAAAAGGTTTCAGCAGATCATAAGATCACTTCATCAAAATCACATTAAATATATCATCGGTTCTTTTTTATGATGTGCTTCCATTCTGATCCGCCTAGACACACTTTCAGACCTAATATTGCCTAAATTTCCACGCTCTATCATACCATGAACAGCTTTTTCTACATCGTCTGCTCGGGCGACGGAGGACGTGCAAGACATCATTTGTTTCTGTAACATGCTTCTTTCCACACCGCGTACATATCCTGTTGCGGGGCGACCTAGAGGATGTTTGTAATCAATTCCGCTGCTGAACACGTACACCTTTCTTTCGCCATCGGAATGTTGCGTGGGATCGATTACAAGTTTAAACAACTTGTACGCCAAATGAGCACAATAAGCGTAGACTATCGTGTAACCTGTAACTGATTGTACATTGAAACTTTTAAAATTTAAAATGCAACTGTTATTAACACTTGTAAATTTAGTTTTAAAAACAAAGTTGTAGGAGTTCGCTCATAAAACGTTACCACACCAAACATCATGCCATTCATTTTGGGTCTGGGAAATGTGACCTTCAAATGTTTGCAATTTCTAAAACGGAAGCATCGACGTGTGATGTCTTTATCTTCTTCTTCCCATATATTTTTTGATCCCACAGGAAGTACATTTGGTGAAATTTCTATGGCTTGTTCGTTCAAGAGGTGAACTCCTGGACCAACATCATCTTCATTGTCGCTGGATTGTAATCCTGCTTGCTTTTGAAGAATTGCAGGCTGGCACGGGTTGGGATCATCGCTGTCGCTAGAAGAACTAAATATCTCGCCGGGTATAATTTTTCGTTGAAAAGAAAGTTTTTCTTCGCTATCATCTTCTAAGGGCTGCAAAACGATTGGTTCGCCTGCCGGGTTGGTACTATCCGGATACAGTATTGACCTAAATGATGTATAACACTTTTTAATGCATTTCCTATAGTTAACGGTGTTTTGTATTCCAAGATCACGACATAAAATTCCGTAAACAGAATTTGCTGCACAGTATTTATCTTCCAAATCTTCTTTGGCGAATCCTCTTGCTTGAATCGCTTCTGCCAATTTTACTGGTTCGATGCGTACTCGTTTGGGATTGCAATCTGTTGAATTTTCCTGAAAAGTGCAGGAAATGTTTCCGGCATTGTAGCGCATAATATTAATAATATTACGTTTGCGCTCATATGTCTTGCTATTAAAAAACTCCATGGCAGTTTTCTCCACTATTTCATCTGAAGTTGTTAATGCTAACAGTTGAATAATTGTTTTTATACCCCTATCATGTAAAAATGTTGAAAGGGCATTCACATCCACAAGCGGCTGTCGTTGACAAAAAATAAATGAACTACGAAGGTTACAAAACAACACTACAAATCGTAAAGATAAATTAAAACAAAAACTATAACAAATAAGTTGAAAAACAAATATTAATAAAAAACAATAATATAAAATAGAAGTAAAAACTTCAGAAAAAAGCTGAAAAAGAAAGTATATTTAAAACTTAAGAAAATAAAAATAATGCACAGCGGCGGAAATCCCAAAACAGCTGAAAGGAAAATATGAAAAAAAAAACAATAATATAAAAATGAAGCGCAAAAACTTAAAAAAAAAAAAGCTGAGACAGAAAATATATTTAAAAATTAAGAAGCTATAAATAATGTGCAGCGGCAGAAATCCCAAAAAAGCTGAAAGGAAATTATGAAAAAAAAATATATAAAAATGAAGCAAAAACTTAAAAAAAAAGCTGAAACAGAAAATATATTTAAAAATTAAGAAGCTATAAATAATGCGCAGCGGTGGAAATCGCAAAAAAGCTGAAAGGAAAATATGAAAAAAAAAACAGTAACATAAAAATGAAGCAAAAAGTTCAAAAAAAAAGCTGAAACGGAAAATATATTTAAAAATTAAGAAGCTATAAATAATTCTCAGCGGCGGAAATCCCAAAAAGCTGAAAGCAACGAATGTTGGAAAACAAACTGAAAAGTAATATGAACTACTAAACAAATACCAGCAAGGACCTATAGCATAAAATAGGAAATCAAAACACTAGCAAAAATTGACCACCACCTTCACAAAACTGTTTGTTCACTTGGTTCACAACAACAGTAAGATCGGGGTTAATAGTTAATATACTTCGAAAAGTTTTCTCAATCTAAATTGCAATAAACAATAAACTCATCATTGTTGCTCCATTCTTAGGTGATGGGGGATAACTGGGGGTAAATTATTTCGAAAAGATTTTTACGAAAACCGGTTTCACGTGTCACGTCATAAACGCTGTCGCCTCATGTAACTTAAATTAAAGCTGTTTACATATACGAAAACAATAAAGTATTATATGCAATACTTTGATAATTTATATCATATTCAAATTAATAAAAAACATTGCTGGAACAAATGTTATTTTCATATTTAATTCGGCCTACCGCCCCCGGGTCACGGAAAAACGAATCTGTTATAGCTGAAGAGCGGATTTTATGCTAAATGCATATTGCCTGCATATTTCTAAAAAACGTGCATATACAGGGTGAGTTTTTTAAAGTGTTACAAGGGGATATCTCGAAAACGGTTTAAAATTTTTTTGTGAAATTTTGGTGAAGAATTGATAGACGGGGGACATATTTAAACATATTTTTGACATTTACCCCCTCTCCTTATTTTGAGAGGCGGCGGGTAACTTTGGATTTTTAAATGGGATGATGTACTTTTTTTATAAAATTCGAATCTACGTAAAAAACTAGGTATGTGTGCAAAAAAAAAATTGATTTGCTCTTTCGGTTACGGAATTATGATTTATTAGGTTATAAAAACAAAAAAATATTAACAATTAAATTTCTACCTATTTATCGTCTGCCATGCTTGAGAAATTGTTCGAAATGTCCCCCTTCAACTTCCAAACACTTTCTCACTCTTTTTCTAAATGAATTCCGTACACACTGCAACATGTCAGGTGTCACTAATGACCAGGCAAAGCGGATTCTGTTTTTCATATCATCGAAAGTTGTAGGTGCAATCGCCATCACTTTGTCCTTTATAAAACCCCAAAAGAAATAATCAAGGGGGGTCAAATCCGGGGACCTAGCAGGCCAGTTGACCGGACCAGCTCGACCAATCCACCTGTTTTCAAATATTCCATTCAAATGATTACGGGCCTCTATTGCATAATGGGGTGGAGCTCCATCCTGTTGAAACCACATGTCAGGGTTTATGTTTTGGTTTAATAATTGGGGTAATTGGTTTCTTAAAAAATCAGTGTACATTTCTCCATTTAAATGCCCTTCAAAGAAATGCGGACCAATAACTCTATCCCCGATTATTCCACACCAGACATTAATTGACCATGGATGTTGATTTGCCAGAGTTCTTGTGTCTATTTACCTTTAAGAAAACAACCAAACAAGAAAAAAAAATTAAATTTCTACTGATAAGGGATAACGTAAAATCTTACCTGTCCACAATTATGGAAAGTAGCTTCGTCAGAAAAAATAACATTGTTTAGGAACCTGTTATTTCCTTGCATTTGTCTGGAAACCCAATTGCAAAATGTAACGCGATTTTCAAAATCTTGTCCGTATAGCTCTTGGTGCAGTGTAATGTGATATGGATGAAATTTGTACAAATGCAATATGTTCACAACTGATTTTTGACTTATTCCAGCATCTCTAGCAAGCCGCCTGGTACTTACATGCGGGTCAACAGCTACCGCTCCTAAAACGCCAACTGCACTATTTTCGTCAGTTTTAATTCTCTTCCGAACTCGTGGTTTCGATTTCAAACTGCCAGTAGTACGACTTCTGGTTTCCAGCCTTTGAAATGCCATATGAGATTTCGGATTATTAGGAAACCTCTCTGCCCACACTAGTGCAGCTTCTCTGTAGTTTTTTCTGCACTCCCCCAAAATTAACAACATATCAACTTGCACATTAAAATTATTTTCCATGTTTAATTGAGCAATAAACTGACATAAGTAAAAATAACGCGTTTCCATGGAAACAAATAATAATCAACATCAACGCCCAGCATAACAGACTTGATAAATAAATTGAAATTCTTTTTTTGTATTTTATAACCTAATAAATCATAATTCCGTAACCGAAAGAGCAAATCAATTTTTTTTCCCACACATACCTAGTTTTTTACGTAGATTTGAATTTTATAAAAAAAAGTACATCATCCCATTTAAAAATCCAAAGTTACCCGCCGCCCTTCAAAATAGGGGGGGGGGTGGTAAATGTCAAAAATATGTTTGAATATGTCCCCCCGTCTCCCTATTACTTCACCAAAATTTCACAAAAAAATTTTAAACCGTTTTCGAGATATCCCCTTGTAACACTTTAAAAAACTCAACCTGTATATATGAGTATTTGAAAGAATTGGTGAATTTCTTAATTCGACAGAAAATGTGGTTGTAAGGATGCTTCATATTTATTATCTTATTCCGACTTAAGAAGACATGGGTTTTCCCATAACTACGGGTTTGTTTGCGCCCTTTTCCTGCTTAAGCAGGCAGAATTTCCAGGTAGTGCATGTTTTCCAAGTAATTTCTCAACAGGAAATTCCTTGTCCTAGTAGACATCTCCCTGTGTAATATTGTTGAAATATTAAAATTAATAAAAAAAATTGTCCGGAGGAATGTGTTTTTCATATTTAATTCACCGGCCGCCCCCGGGTCACGGAAAAACGATTCTGTTATAGCCAAAAGTTTTCTTATCCTAGTAGATATCTCCCTGTGCAATATTGTTGAAATATTCAAATTAATAGCCCCTGACTAAAAGCTTTGCCCGTTATGATGCACTGAATTCATGTGCGCAAGACATCCGATGTCTGTCTGAGAAACAGCGCTTAGTGCGCCGCTGACAGAGATGCAAAGATAACAGCACTTGCATGTTGACGCTGCACGCAGAAATTCCATCGGAGTTCTTAGGTGAGATGGACTATATATCCTTTTTTTTTACTAGAAGAGGGTAAGTGGATGGAGGTTGTTGTAGTACCTGGTCTGTAGCAGGTAATACCTTTGAGACCTCAGTTTGGTTTACGGCCTGTCTTCCAGAAGGAATTTCTTCTTCAGATTCGCTACTGGAAATGCGCATGGGTGAAGAATCTGAGTCGTGCAGACTGATATCATCGGACGAAGCATCTGCAACAACACTTTTTCCTAGTTGGACGTTTGTTTTAGTTCTCTTTTTTTGCATAGAAGGATCGGATCCTTCGTTGTAGTTCAGATTTTTTAAAAGTTCAACAAATGTTTTATCAATCTCATCGCAGTCGGCTTGCTCATTGTTTACAGCAGGAGGTGCGGAAGGAAGCATTCGTAAAACTGGCGTCTTATCTAGTGGAACGATGCCACATTTGTTGAACCCAGCACGGACGTTGCTAGGTCCCTGTTCGGTGATGGCGTCCATTAACCGGCGTAGTAGCCTCGGAAATTGTGTTTAGGCAAACTTGTTTCATTTCTTCCTGCACCTGTCTTCTATTGCTCAAGAATTTTCCTCCACGAGCACTTTAATGGGTGGAAAAATGCCACATGTAGAGTCTGGGTGATAGCTAGTACATAGTCCATAATTTCGTAATTATTACGATTACCTATAACACTTGAAATTCTCCTTTCCCTGTTAATCGAACACAACTTCCGTTTTTGCAATTATACACCGCGAACTATGCACTCTGACTGCCGGGATTTTGGCTTGTCGAGATATTGGCTTTCGGGATTCTGGTTTGTCGGGATTGTGGCCTGTCGGGATTTCGGTTCTCGGGATTTCGGCTCTCGGGATTTCAGCTGTCGGGATTGCGGCTGTCGGTATTCAGACCCACCCCCGTTTTTTTTTTCAAAGTCAATTGCTGATGCTTCTTCACATTCATCTTCATCTTCTTTGAATGTACCAGAGGAAGAATATTTATAAATTACAGGTTGATCCTCATCCGAAGATGATGACAAAACAGCCTTTTCGTTTAACTGATTTTATATTCGGCAGTTTTATTTTTTTCTGTTTTGCATTTCTTTGATTTGCCTTTTCTTCTAATTCATGTTTGACCGGGGTACTAGTTAACACCAAAGACTTTCCTTTTTCTCGGTTGTTTGCTCTTTTCTTCCTTAGCGCTGCCTTTCTAAATGGCCTTACGCTTTCTGGAGAAAGAATTGGTAGTGCTGTGTTGACTTTTATGTTAGCGAGTTAAGACACCACTATATAATGGAACACAACTTTAATACATTTTAACAAGCGTACATGATTACATACATTGACATATTTTCATCATCACATCGCTTACTGTCTATGTATATTTCTTATACTAGTAACCTACTTAACCTAATGCACAACTTATATAATTGCCTTAACATATACAGCACGTAGCACTGATGTTCCTGCACTCTCTAAGATAGGCTCTTCTGATGAAACTAGGTCAGGTTGTTTTGATGGGTCAAGTTGCGGGTTTTCGCTAATTATTGATGAATTATGCGGAGAATTAGATGCAGCCCATTAGAAATTGAAATTTCCTCACTGTCTACAGAAATCGGGCGGTCTGTTACATACGAGGACACAAAGTCGGCATCCGTAAAAATATCATCATTAAAAGGACAAATGCCAGCTTTGATGAAGCCACTAGATATGTTCTGAACGGTAAATGCTCTAGGATATGCCTCCCCTACCAGCTCGGCAATATCATATATTGTTATAACGTTTCCTGGATTATTCATCATCCATCTACCAGCGGCATCATTATAATATTTCTTAAACAGACCAAATACCGTTAGATCCAATGGCTGCAGTGCGGAGGAAATGTCAACAATACAATTCCATTAGATCTTGCAAAGTTAACCCTTATATGCATGATTTTTTATTTTATTTTACAAACCGGATTTTTCATCATTTCAAAGGACTTTAATTCCTAGAAAAATAATTAAAAAAATTAAGTGTAACATTTCATTAGTTAAAATTACACCATGCATAAAATATAATATTTAATCTAGTCATGAAACCTTTTGAAACAATTTGCTGTTTTGTTAAAACATAAAATTACACGACATTTAGCACAGGAAACATATGTTAGTGCCTTACATGAAGGCCGTTTGCATCTTCCACGAGTTTCCAACCACAGGGGCCAATGATCTGTTGAATCCTTTCGCACATCAACTGGCGGGATAATAGCAGAGGATTTTTTTCTTTTCCTTAGTTGTAGGGCTTGCTGTATCCCGGAATTTGGACGTCCTCTTTTCACACTAGTTGTTCCAAGTCTACACAGGCACTGACTAATTTCAATTCGAATTTTTTTTTGGTTCATGGGCTGTTTTTCTTTTAGCAAAGTTTTCGGTATAGTATCCATGCGTTTACCAGTGCTAGGTTAACTAAATGGTAAAATAATCTAAAGTACCATTTTTTGATTTTAGCTTTATTCTATGCCTACCAATGAGAACCTACCAAATAGATCAACACCGCCCATGTGCTTGTTGTATACTGAGACCACTTGAGGACGCTTTATGTCGTGGTGTACTTTTTGTTTGCTATCAAATCTTTTAACAACTGTCTGGTTGCTGGCCACAAAACGTTGACATCAAATTAACAATTTTATTGTCTTTCCATGTTAAATTTGAAATTTCCACAACGTCAACGTTAGCTACAAATTCAGATGTTCCTCTAGGTTGTTTTTTTTTTGAAATCTTTCTCAGATGGTAATTTGCATTGAGGAATTCGATTGCGTCTTGCAGTGCCTAATGGTAATATACCTTGCTTGTGAAGATATATCATAAGAGGAACGGAGGAAAAATAATTATCGAAAAAAAGTTTGTGCATTTGATGTTTCGGGATATTTCCTGCCTGTTGTACAACCACATTTGAATTTGCACCAAGATCCGGTTCGTTATCATGACGTATAAGGGCGTTGTTTTTTTGCCCGGTATATACTTCGAAGTTGTAGGCGTATCCGGATAGTCCACATAAAAAGAATAATTTAAATCCCCATTTGAGGCTTGTTTTGCATATATTGTTTTAAATGATGTCTAACTTTAGTCGCACAAATTTGTTCGTCTACTGATAAGTTTTCTTCCATCGTACAGACAAAAATTTTTGCTTCAAAGTAGTTATTAGGGGCCGAATTTTATAAACTTTATCAAATCCATTTTCACCTGTTCCAATTTGTTGGTTGTTATCGAGGAAGTGTAATACTGCTCGAATTTTTTCAAATTTATTTATAGGCATGGTTTCTTTTATAAAATCGCTCCCAATAATATCTGACCAATAAGCTCTTATATTAGTGCAATAAGAAACTGACGTAAATATGCAAATACCTAGATATTTTTGAATATCATATTTGTTTGTACATTTTTTGGATTCCGCTGAATACTATAAAGCGATGATTCGTTAACCATTTTTTCTATCAGTTCGTCATCAATGTAATATTTAAAAAACTGAAATGGGGTTTCGAAATTCTGAATATATTCTGAAAGATCAACATTTGTTACCAAAAACCGACGCACTACGATCCACGGACGAATAACTAAACAAGGTTTTCGGCAACAATTAACGGAACACCGAAATCTTCTACCCACGGGTAACTCGCTGCCACGTATCGGTGTTTTTCACCGCGGCTAACTCCACTGCGAAACGGGTCTGGGTGAAATGCTAATATTAAACGAATTTCAAAAGGGGCGCCAGGATTCTTCATCACCATTCGTCTTGCAGCGATATCCAAAGACCTACCTTATCGAATCCAAGTAAGGGTTAACTCTTACCACGCAGAATGTAACGTACGGGTTCCAACAGACAAACAAAAACAACAAGACACAATAAAACTCCAAATTGAGGTTGATGCTACAGTCCAGTATAAGTATATTGACCAAAAGAATAGGGCACAAGACAAATCGCACAATAATAATGGTACAATATTTAACACACCCTGTGTAAAGATGTAAAACTCAGTAAAAGTTTATAATAGGCTACCTAAGTATGTAGTTTTAAATAAGTAACTGGTTACCGAATTATGTCACAATACCTCAACGGTAAATGTTCATAATAAATGAACACCCTGTATATAGGTTACAATATAGTAAAATAAATTAGAATCTGGAGTGAAGCTCACAATTTATAATTACAAAGTATCCAAATCAATTACAGATTACATCCACTTTCACTCATAAGTTGATGAACAAAATTATAAAGAAAAATTA
Organism: Limonius californicus; assembly: GCA_014611495.1. NCBI lineage: Eukaryota > Metazoa > Arthropoda > Insecta > Coleoptera > Elateridae > Limonius > Limonius californicus. Next base: position 30,808 of record JABXWE010102745.1, on the reverse strand, counting down.
CTTGATTATTTTAATTAATAGGGAACGATTTCAGCAGATGTACCCCTAACTGAAGACTGGATCTATCGATGAATAATAAAAATATCTATGAAATTAATTAACGTGCGCATCGAAATTCGCGAACGCTTTGATGCAACGTAGACAGGCCTGGCGATATTGTAAGCGTCTACCTACCGGTTAAAAATACTTCAATTCTTCGATGTAATACGAAAAAGGGCAATTAAAAACGCGAGTCTACCTAAAGGTGGATCCGCATTTGACGCGTACGCGTAAAGCGCACCCAGCGTTTGTGCGCGTGCTTTAAAAAGACAATCCGCATTTGCAGCGTTTTCCGGTGCGTTTGTTGACGTTTCTAACCTAAAATATTTATTCCGTTAATAATGAACGTGGAATTAATTACATATTTACAACAGATATGACAAAGAAAGCTGTGCCTGTTATATCTGTATCGTAGATACAGGAAAAGTAAGAACTCTTTTGGTAGGAAGGGCGTTCGGTCAATTTTTTCAGAAAATAATAGACTGAAACACGGATTTTATAATAATCTATTCTTAACAATTAAATCCACAGACAAAGAAAAGTTTTTTAATTTTGTACGAATGAGCCCAGAACAGTATGACAGATTACATGATCTGATAAAAGAAACTATAATGAAAACAAACTATCGTCGAAAGCCTATTCCCTCCTCTTTAAAATTATCTTTAACACAGGTATGTATGCTGAATACAATATTTAAACATTTAATAATTTTGGTTATATTGTAGGTATCTGGCAAGTGGAGATAGTATGGTGTCATTAAGTTATGCTTATCGTATTGGGACAACAACGGTTTCAGAAATTATTTTTGAAGTATGCGGTGCATTTTGGCATATTTTAAGTAAAAGAGTTTTCATCCAATGCAGTGAATCTGCTTGGCGAAAAATAGCTGACGATTTTAATACAAAATGGAATTTTCCCAACTGTGTAGGAGCAGTTGATGGAAAACATGTTGTCATGCAGGTAAAAGCTTAACTTTATAAAATAAGAAATACATGTACAAGTTTGATATTGTTTTAGGCTGTTCCACATTCTGGGTCATCATACATAGGGCTTCTTTCTCCCTTGTGTATTAAGCTCAATCCAGTTCATCATCGTGTTTTTGCCGACTTATCCCTTTTTGCCTCGGTATATGAACCAGGATATACACCAAATGTGTAATGGTAGCGCAGATAATCTTAACATTCGTGCAACAAAATGGATAAACGCGATATGCAAAGATTTTTGAGCCAATGAGAGCCAAAATGATTTGTTCATTTTTAATAGGAAATAACACATGAATTACTTTAATTGCAGAAATATTATTAATGACATCTTAAAAAGTAATAATGGGAGTTTTACTTTCTGAATATAGTGTGTGTTAAATGTCCGCCCCCCTTCTCCACACACTCTTCTAAACGACGGACGAAATCTGCCATAACTCGTTGAAGCATATCCTGTGGAATAGCTTCAATTTCTTGTCGGATATTTCTTTTGAGCTCTTCTATATTTCTAGGCTTACTCTTGAACACTCTACTCTTTAAATATCCCCAAAGAAAAAAGTCTGGTACAGTAAGATCAGGAGATCTCGGGGGCCAATTAAAATCACCGTTTCGAGAAATTAGTCTATTCGGAAATGTCTGTCGCAGGATCTCCATACTTATTCTTGCAGTATGACAGGTCGCACCGTCTTGTTGAAGAAAGTGATTTCTTTCTTCTTCTTCAATTTGCGGTATAAAAAATGTCTGCAGCATATGTGTGCATACCGTTGAGAATTGACTGTGACTGTTTCGCCGTTTTCTTCAAAAAAATATGGACCGATGATTTTTGACGATGATACAGCACACCAAACAGTCACTTTTGGGGAATGTAAGGGTCTTTCATAGATTTCACACAGGTTTTCTGTAGCCCAGTATCGAAAATTCTGTTTATTTACCATGCCATGTACGGTAAAGTGTGCTTCGTCGCTCATGAAAAGATGTTGTGCGATATCGGGTTCCTCATTCCTTAACTCCAAAAAACGTTGACAAAACTCAATACGGCTTTGCTTATCACGATCAGTTAACTTCTGTACCACTGCTATTTTGTATGGATGAAACTTCATTTTGTGCAGCATTCGTCGGGTACTTGTTGCAGATAAATTTAACGCTGCCGCATGCCGTCGAACTGATCGAGTTGGGCTACGCAGAGTTGATTGTCTCACCCGTTCCTCATTTTCAAGATTGCATGCAGAGCGAATCCTCCCGGTTGATTTTCTTCACTCAACTAAACCATGATTTCGCCACTTCCTTACCCAATACGAAATAACAGTTCGAGCCGGTACATCACGAACATTAAAATGTTGACGAAATAAACGTTGAGTTTGAATAATTGAACTAAATTTAATAAAATTGTCAACACAAAATATGCGTTGCTGTATATTCCAACGCACCATTTTGACAACTGTCAAAATATCTCCAAAGCCTCCTCTTTCGATTGTTATCAGTAATTTAGCGATTAATAAAATATATTTTTTGTTATTTCCTATTAAAAATGAACAAATCATTTTGGCTCTCACTGTATATCCCAGCTATCATAATCTACTTCGTATTTTTGTGCTAATTATTATTATATTACACTTACATATTAATTAACACGAATTTCAATAAATAAAGCACGAAACATATAATAGGTGGTATATGTAACTGTTCAGTGGTCCTTCAGATTGGATGCTGAGTTTTCCTGCTGCAAAATCAATTCTAATTGTCTGGAGAATTTCTATATCAAGTGATTTGTTTAGTATTTCGTAGACTCCTTGAATTTTAAACAATCCATAGTAATATTTTTTCTTGTGTCAATTATATTAATTTAATTTTTAGATCACGTTGGGATGAAACTCCATCTGCCCAATTAACACCATCATCTGCCATGACTCCGGGAGGAATGACTCCTCAGACTCCACACGGAACACCAGGACATGCAACACCCATGTTAACACCTGGTGGTTCTACTCCTGTGGGGGTTAAAGCCATGGCTATGGCCACACCAACACCAGGTCATCTGGCAACTATGACTCCTGAACAGCTACAAGCTTACAGGTGGGAAAGAGAAATAGATGAGCGCAACAGACCCTATAGTGATGAGGAGTTGGATGCCATGTTTCCACCTGGCTATAAAATCTTGCCGCCTCCTGCTGGTTACATTCCCATTAGAACGCCAGCCCGTAAGTTGACGGCCACTCCTACTCCCATGGTGGGCAACACTCCGCAGGGGTTTTTTATTCAGCAAGAAGATAAGACCGCTAAATATCTGGATAACCAGCCTAAAGGACAAAATTTGCCGTTTATGAAACCAGAAGACGCGCAGTATTTTGACAAACTGCTCGTTGATGTTGATGAAGAAGCACTAAGTCCTGAAGAACAGAAAGAAAGGAAGATCATGAAACTTTTGCTGAAAATAAAGAATGGAACTCCACCTATGAGGAAAGCCGCTTTGAGGCAGATAACCGACAAGGCCAGAGAATTCGGAGCCGGCCCTTTGTTCAACCAAATTCTACCATTGCTTATGAGCCCTACACTTGAAGATCAAGAACGACATTTGCTGGTTAAAGTAATTGACAGGATTCTGTACAAATTGGATGACCTGGTGAGGCCATATGTACATAAAATATTGGTCGTAATTGAACCTTTGCTTATTGATGAAGACTACTATGCTCGTGTGGAAGGTCGTGAGATCATTTCTAACCTTGCAAAAGCAGCAGGTCTAGCCACAATGATATCAACTATGAGACCTGATATTGATAACATCGATGAGTATGTGCGTAACACAACAGCTCGTGCATTTGCAGTGGTTGCATCGGCTTTGGGTATACCATCACTGCTACCATTTTTGAAGGCTGTGTGCCGTTCGAAGAAGTCTTGGCAAGCAAGACACACCGGTATCAAAATCGTACAGCAAATTGCTATTCTTATGGGCTGTGCTATTTTACCACATTTAAAATCACTTGTGGAAATTATTGAACACGGTTTGGTTGACGAACAACAGAAGGTAGGTTTAAAATATCTTTTTAGTTTTTATTTTGAATACCGTGATTGCTATCTGTAGCAACCAGAATAGAATAATTGGCTTTTAAAATATCTATTTCTAAACCTCATTATGAGTACCACTCGAGACATCATTTTAAGCTTTAATTTCTACTTCAAAGCTTCATTAGAAATAGTGCCTATAGCATCCAGGACATAATTAATACTTTTATTTGTATTTATTTCAAGGGGCATATCTCTTGTTAATTTATGCTCTGGAACTATGTCACGATTAATATTAATAATCCTTAGGTTATAATTTTGAGTTTTTCTGCTCAATTTTAACTTGTGAACCGTACCATGTATGACACCCATCCTGCTTCCATTTTATTTTTTACTTCAGAATTATGTTATCTAACTTAAAACATAGTTCTACACTCAATTACGAGGAAAATTAATACAAATCATTGTTTACAGGTACGTACAATTACTGCATTGGGAATTGCCGCTTTGGCTGAAGCAGCCACACCATATGGTATTGAAAGTTTTGACTCCGTCTTGAAGCCTCTGTGGAAGGGTATCCGTACACATCGTGGTAAAGGTTTGGCTGCCTTCTTGAAGGCCATTGGATATTTAATTCCATTGATGGACGCTGAGTATGCTAATTACTACACCAGAGAAGTGATGCTTATCTTGATCCGGGAGTTTCAGTCGCCAGATGAAGAAATGAAGAAGATTGTTTTAAAAGTAGTGAAGCAGTGCTGCTCCACAGATGGTGTGGAAGCTCAATACATAAAAGAGGAGATCCTGCCTCAGTTCTTCAAACATTTTTGGAACCACCGTATGGCGCTGGATAGGCGTAACTACAGGCAGCTGGTCGATACCACCGTGGAAATTGCTAACAAAGTTGGAGCTTCTGAAATCATCAACAGGATTGTGGATGACTTGAAGGATGAAAATGAACAGTACCGTAAGATGGTCATGGAGAGCATTGAAAAGATCATGGGCAATCTAGGGGCAGCTGATATTGACTCACGGTTGGAAGAACAATTAATTGATGGTATTTTATACGCATTCCAAGAACAGACCACGGAGGATGTGGTAATGTTGAATGGATTTGGTACTATTGTTAATCAGTTGGGAAAACGAGTGAAACCATATTTGCCACAAATTTGTGGTACAATTTTGTGGAGGCTCAACAACAAATCAGCAAAGGTACGGCAACAAGCGGCCGATTTAATTTCACGTATAGCTGTGGTCATGAAAACATGCCAGGAAGAAAAATTGATGGGACATTTGGGTGTTGTGCTATATGAATACCTTGGAGAAGAGTATCCAGAAGTCTTAGGTTCCATTTTAGGGGCCCTAAAAGCCATTGTAAACGTGATTGGTATGACGAAAATGACACCACCTATCAAAGACTTACTACCCCGTCTCACACCCATCTTGAAAAATCGTCATGAGAAGGTACAAGAAAATTGTATAGATTTAGTGGGACGTATTGCTGATCGTGGTCCTGAATATGTATCAGCTAGGGAATGGATGCGTATTTGTTTTGAACTTCTGGAACTCCTAAAAGCACACAAGAAAGCCATAAGAAGAGCTACCGTTAACACCTTTGGCTATATAGCTAAAGCCATCGGTCCACATGATGTATTAGCCACACTTTTGAATAACCTAAAAGTGCAAGAGAGACAAAACCGTGTCTGTACCACTGTTGCTATTGCTATAGTAGCGGAAACTTGCTCACCCTTCACAGTATTGCCCGCATTGATGAACGAATACAGGGTTCCAGAATTGAACGTACAAAATGGTGTTCTAAAGTCGCTGTCGTTCTTATTTGAATATATTGGTGAGATGGGTAAGGATTACATATATGCTGTGGCCCCGTTACTGGAAGATGCACTAATGGACCGGGATTTGGTGCACCGACAGACTGCTTGTGCTGCTATCAAGCACATGGCTTTGGGTGTTTATGGATTCGGGTGTGAGGATGCACTCATTCATTTGTTGAACTATGTGTGGCCGAATATTTTTGAAACGTCACCTCATTTGGTGCAGGCATTCATGGATGCCATCGAAGGTATGCGGGTAGCCCTTGGCCCTATTAAAATACTTCAGTATACATTACAGGTAAGAAAGTAATTTTGTCATAAGTAGTTAAAAACACAGATGATTTTGGAATTAGAATATTGTTTGTTATTGTTTTCATAGCAGCAACTATTTTTTTTAATGATCATTTAAGTTTCACATCTTTACAAAAACCAAAGCGACAGTTGTAGTACAAACAGTATATTCATACAAATGGCCGGCAGTTATAGATTGAAATATGTAAGTTTTAACAGCTAAATATGATAATCTCAGAACTCAAATAACACTTGTACGAACAACACAACTTTAAAAAAAATTTTTTTTTATTGGCAGCTCCGCATTTACTAGCTACTCAATAGTTATTTAGAGTAATAAGCAAATTAGTTGATTGTGTTGACATGAAGGAAAAATCCGTTCAGTGACGGTGCCTCTGCTGTACTCTTTGGTTCACCTCAGTTGTCTATGTCTGGTTGGATCAGGTCTTTAGGCCATTTTCTTTTTAGTCTCTTGATATCCTGTGGCTCTACCGAGAGTTGTTGGATTAAGGAGTTTTCGTGTCCTGGTAGTTTATGGCTAAGTTACGTATTTCTTCTGCTATACGGTGCTTCCCAAAAGTAACGGATAAATTCTATAAAATCGTTGAGAAAAATATTTCATAAAAATACTCGGACACGTCGATTTTTATTTTTAAATTATCATTTAGAGATGTCATTTTCAACCCCCCACCCCTCAACCCCTAAACGCTAGCAACTCCAACTTTAAAATTTCAAATAGCTAAGTACCCCTTATGAAAGTATTTATGATACCTCATCTGATAGCTTTCTTTATGTTGAATACAACAAAAAAAAAAGTGTTTCAAAATCGGTTGATAAATAACGGAGATATTTACCAAAATGTATTCAAATGAAAATGCCAATATTCGGGCAGGCGTTGATATGGTTCTAGCAATGAGTGATAAAAACAATTGAAGTTTATCGTTCTCAGTACGTTTTAATGTTTTAAGTGTTTATGTTGTGTTTTTAAGCGTGGACGAAAAAAAAATTCTTTTTTTGTGAAAAAAAAATTTTTTCTAAATTGCTCAAAACCCTTTGCAATATTTACAGGACGTACTGAGAACATAAACTACAATTGTTTTTACCACTCATCGCTAGAGCCGTATCAACGCCTGCTCGAATACTGGCACTTTCATTTGAATACATTTTGGTAAATATCTCCGTTATTTATCAACTGATTTTGTATTCAGCATAAAGAAAGCTATCAGATGAGGTATCATAAATACTTTGCTATTTGAAATTTTAAAGTTGGAGTTGCTAGCGCTTAGGGGTTGTGAGGGGTGGGGGGTTGAAAATTACATCTCTAAATGATAATTTAAAAATAAAAATCGACATGTCCAAGTATTTTTATGAAATATTTTTCTCAACGATTTTATAGAATTTATCCGTTACTTTTGGGAAGCACTGTATATGGAATACATAGGTCTGCATGAAGTCTCTGATTGGTTATATATCAAGGGGCGTCTGCTATAATCCTCAATATTTTGGACTGAAAGCTTTGTAATATTTTTGTGTTGAATGGTTTTGCGCAACCCCACAGCTGCACTCCATACGTCCAAATTGGTTTAAATGTAGTTTTGTATAGTAAAACTTTATTTTCTAGTGAGAGTTGAGAACGCCTTCCGAGGAGCCAGTATAGTTGCTTCAGTTTTATGTTCAGTTGTTTTTTCTTTGCTTGGATGTGAGCTTTCCATGTTAGGCGTTGGTCTAGATGAAGGCCTAGGTATTTCACTTCGGTGTTTGTGGGAATGGGGTTGTTGTTTATATGCACTTGAGGGCATGTACTGCATCAGTTAGTAAATGTGACTTGTGTCTATTTGTTTCCATTTATTGTTATCCTCCATTTCTTTAGCCATTCGTTTAATCTGTTTAAATGCCACTGTAAGTTGTCTGATGCTTCATGTGGGTCTTCGCTTGTGATTAGGATCGTTGTATCATCATTGTATTTTCGCTGGTGGGTATGTCGGCTGTGTACAACAGGTACAAAAAAAGCCCGAGCACGCTACCTTGGGGGATTCTTGTGTGTATTTCATAGTAATCTGATGTTTCATTGCTGTACTTAGTTTGATAGTATCTGTTGGACAAATAGGATTTTAGGAGAAAATAGAATGGACTGGGGAGGTGGAGTTTAATTTTGTGAAATAGTCCTGTATGCCAGACGCGATTGAACGCTTATGCTACATCTATAGAGATTCCCAGACAGTATTTGCGTTCTTCTAAGCTTTTTGAAATTGTGTTAACTATCCTGTGTGACTGCTGTATGGTTGAATGTCTTTCTCTAAACCCAAACTGATGGTCTGGTATGATTTCATTTATATCACTGTCATTTTTAGCCGTTTGAAGAGTAGTTTATCAAATAGTTTATATGTTATGGGCAGCAGGCTTATGGGTCTATAGGATGTTGGCTGAGTAGGTGGTTTACCCGGCTTGAGGATCATAATAATCTGCGAAAATTTCCATATTAAGGGATAGTAGGATAAGCGCAGCATTCCATTAAATATAGTCATAAGTAGAACAAGGTTTTCCTGGATAAACATTTTAGCATTTGATGTGTGATGAGATCATAACCCGGAGATTTATGATTTTTGATGTATTTAATTTCTTGTTGGATTTCTCTAGGAGTAAAGGTTTTTATTGGAAGCGAGAGCTGGCAGGGGACATCTAGAAAGTCTTCGATTTCGTTATCATTGGTTCCAGGGTCTGGTTGGGTGGGTCTGAAGATTTGAGAGAAATGTTCAGCAAATGTAATCGCTTTCTCTTTGTTGGATTTGGCCCAGCTGCCATCTTGTTTCCTAATTGGTGAAACGTTGGTTTTCGGTTGTTTTAGTTTTTTTTTTGTGGCTTTCCAGATTGTGTAGTCATCTCTAGATAGGTTAGTAATGTAATTTTTGAATTCATGATTTTGTGCTTGTGAAATGGTCCTGTGTAGTAGGTGGACAAGTCTGTTATATTCAGTTTTATATGCTTGATTTCTTGAGGTTGCCATCTTTTCCTGGCTCTGCGTTTTTCTATGACCAGCTCACGTACATGTCGAGGAACATTATCAATTTCCTTAGATGTTTGTGGGTCAGATGGAGTTGCCCGAGTTGCTGCCTCTTGGAGGAGTTGGGTGAAGTAATGTGCTGCCCTATCCAGTTCTGCTTGTTGTTTTAGCGGTAGGTTTAGGTTGGTATTTGCCCCCAAAAATTGCAAGTATGAGGTCCAATTGGTTTTGTTGGTGCAGGTTTTAGGTGTAGTAGTTTTTTCTATTTTATTTGAACTAAGAGTTATTAAAATTGGTGTGTGATCTGATGACATATCTAGGTTGGATTCTATTTTGGTGTAAGTATCTGGCAATCCATGAGTCACAGCGAAATCCAAAAGATCCGGTAGTTTATTCAGGTCGCTGGGCCAATATGTTGGCTCTTGTGTTGATAGGTAGTTAAAGTTGAGCATTCGCCAAGCTTGTAATAGATATCTTCCTTTGGCGGTGATTATTCTGGAGCCCCATTCGGTATGTTTGGCGTTCCAGTCGCCAGCGATTAAGCTTTTGTTCCCTGTGGTAGCAAGAAACTCTCTGTATTCTTCTGGGGTGATAGTATGTCTTGGAGATGAGTAAAGTGATGCTATTGTTATCGGCCAGGGTTTGATGTTCAGTTGGATTATTGCAGCTTGTATTTTGCTCGTACAGTATGATGGGAGTTTGTGGTGAAGGAGAGCATTTCTGATTATTATGGCTGATCCACCATGGGCAGTACCATCAGGGTGGTTAGCAGAGTAGATTGTATAATGCGGGATGTTCAGCACAGTTCTCTCAGTGAAGTGGGTTTCAGACATAAGGATAATATCTATTGAGTTGATTTGAAGAAATTTGATTAGTCCTAGTTTGTGATTGGTCAGCCCGTTAGAGTTCCAGGCGGCTATGCGGATATTTGTCGCCATTTCTTTAATGATTTACTTATGACTGTCGTTAGCATGTTAACCATCATGCTATATTGACTGATCAACTGATTGAACAGGGCTTTGAATTCTCCAAGGAAATTGGTTAGTATGTCTGTTGTGTTGTTTTGTAGACCATTGTTGTTTGCTATATTTCTGTTTGCTGCAATGTTACTTCAGAGAGTATTTATTTGGGCGTTGTTGACTTGAGTATTGATACGGACAGCTGACTCAATTCGGTGGTTATTTGAATTTAGTTCTGGTTTGTTTGAATTTCTGGATCTGGCATTTTGGAGATCTTTGTAAACGGAGCAGCCCTTGTAATTAGCCGGGTGTTCACCGTCGTATAAAGCACATCTAGCTGGTGTATCTCTGATTTTTTGGTATTTGAGTTGTCGCCTCCACCACATTTGACACAGCTGAAAGGTTTTGTGCTGTAAGTTTTAGTGTGGCCATAGCTTTGACAGCGTATGCATTGTACAATATCATTCTTCTTTCTTGGGGGCTCTACGGTTATTCTCTGATTGTTTAAATATTTCCGTGTTGTTGGATTTTGATACTATGTTTACGAAGAATAGTGGGAGAGGTTCTATGCTTTTTCTGTGGCGAATGTTATGGATATTTCGAGTGATGTGGCCTTGTTCTTTTAGTTCTTCTTTGATTTCATCGACTGAGGTGGCGTGATGAAGGCCTCGTATCACTATTCTATAGGCACGGTCTTTCTTAAGTTGATACATATGGTGAATTATGTTTTCTGCTTTAAGGTGGCGTTAACACCTGTTATATTTTTTATCATTTCATCATAATTTTTAACTCCATGAATGTACACTAGTGGCGGTGTAGGTATTTTAGGTTGGCCAGCTTGTTCTTCTGTTTCTTTATTGGTGCCTTCTGTTGGTAAAGTAATATATCTGTTTGATGTGCTGATTGGATTTGATCCGTCATTAATTGGAATTAAATTATGGCTTCTTTTACGCTTTTTAACGTGTTGCCAAGAATGTTTATTTAAGGATGGAAATTGTCTTTAGTTTGGTTTTCGTTGTTATTAAAATGTCCATTTCTGTCTGGCGTATGTGTTTGTAAAAGATTATAATTTGATGGCTGTATAGGATTATGATAAAAAGATTGCGGTTGGAAAGGTAAAAATATTTGATTAAGATGAACAGATACTACCCCCATGTTGGGCGGATTTTGTTGGCTGCCGTGCGCATATTGCTGCTGGTGGTAGTAAGCTTGATTTGGATAATTATTGTAATTCGATACCTGGTTTGGTGGATTTCCAAATGTTGGTTGGAATTCCATTGGTGTTTGCATTGCGAGCGATAAATGCCGTTATCAGAGTTATCACTAGGTCAGGCAGGCGAACAATTGAATTTAAACTTGGCACAATATTAATTCAGGGCGGGGATGGCTCAGTGGTAGAGGAGCCAAGCTTTAGATGTAATAGTCCAAACGCTTCCAGGTTCCAATCTCTCCAGGGTCGGAAATTTTTCTAATTCCCTGGGGGATCGGTACTGGGTCCCGGTCTCCATTTGCCATTGGGGACCAAATTAATGGCACTCCTCGAATTACAGTCGCATTAGAGGAGTATCAAGACCATAAACAAAAACATTCACACACAACAGGCAAGCCAAGCATGGTTTCGCACCAACACGGTAACCCGCAGAGGCGGGCCCTGTTGTGCATAGCACAAACTAGCTTAGCCTTGCCCCACACCGCCTCGACACTGCGCAAGCGGTACAAACGAGGATCACGATAATAATAATAATAACAATATTAATTCACGGCCGCTAGCTTTCACAGCTACGGTCGAACCTTAAAAATAATTGACAATTGTGTAATTTGACATATAAACCAAATAAGGTTTAGTACAAACAACATAACTCATTCAAAAATGAATAAACCGTTAAAAAGACAGAATTTGGTCTGGTTTTCGCAAATTGACACCATGGTTATACATTAAACATATGTCTAGAAGTGGTTATTATTGCTATGTAAATCAGATTGTAAATTTCTGGTATAATAAAAAAAAAGAAGCGTTTATGGTTTTGTTGGTTATGCTAATACCAGACAAGGCCTTAGAATTGACAGCCATCTGCAACTCTTTATGGCCCATCCACTCCAACATTGTCAAATCTTAATATAAAAAATATTCTAATTATTTCAAAATGTCTTGAAAATTAAAACATTAATCCTTTTTTTTTTTAGGGTCTTTTCCATCCTGCTCGTAAAGTGAGAGATGTTTATTGGAAAATCTATAATTCATTATACATTGGTGGTCAAGATGCCCTTGTGACAGGTTACCCAAGAATCAGCAATGATCCGAAAAACCAATATATCAGATATGATTTGGACTACGTGTTGTAAAATGTAACGTTGCAACTTTTGCTTGTAGGACCATCACTGAAATTAGTTCTTTCATTTATTTTTATATGTGGCTGTATATCCTTTGGAAGAGTACCATACATGCAGGTTACAAAGAGATAATGTAAGCACAATGTGTTGGAATTTTTAATTGTATTATTTGTATTCTGGAAGTTTTTTTTATGTAAGGGGATGAGTGCTTCGGTGTGTTTAGCTTGTTAGCATAAATGTGTTAATTTGTATGGTTACAAATGGAAATTATGCAGCAGATTGATCAATATAAAATAAAACATTTTTGTTGCTGTTTTATTTATTATGACAAACCTTCACCTGTTTTATATCACTATTACAGAGTATTTCACGTACAACAATAAAAAAAGCTTAGTAACATATTAATGCAGTAACTATCCATATTTAAGAACATATAAATTACAAAACTTGTAAAGAAAAATGCATTAGGTTTGTAACATTATACAAATGCTTAAGGTCTCAAAATCTATGTTCTCATGTAAACTTACAATACTTGTACAGTCTTGAAAATTGTTCACAACCTACAATTGCTTGCTTCATTTGACATTTTTCAATATCCTTTATAATTTATTGCTATTCAGCCGCAACCCTTCAATTCTAGATCTGAATCGTATCTAAAAATCTTCATCTAGAATCTGAAAAATCTTACACTTGTACTTCTTTACAAAAGCAAGTCTAGCCAACTCAAAACCGAAGAAAAATGTAACTTCAGTTTTGTAGTCGGGGCTAGTGGATTTACCCTTTAGTGTGAATTGACATCCATTGATATCCATTTTAAATCAGTGTGAGATATTTCAAATCCCTCTATATAAAAGTATGTTGAATAAGTAAAAATATTGTAGACATTGCAAAATATGTTAAAAAATAAATAGAGTACTTAATATAATTTTACAGTAATTTAAAAACGCTGAAATTTTAAATTAAGATAATTTAGAGTATCCAAGGTATTGGAAAATTAAACTTCCATTACAACATCCAAAATATGTACAATTACAAATTTAGTTGAACATGTTCATAATACATTTAATTATCAAATTATATTAAAATAATAAAATAAATAATATTAAAAATATCAACAATTACTAATAAATAATTGATTTCATATAACATTTTTTAATACAGAAAATAAGCTCGGGGAGGATACAATCCCCAAGATATTTTTAATGGACTTCCTTTAATAATTAGATATAATACATTTAATTTGTCTGCTTGAATGAATTCAAGAGAGTATGGATTATAATAAAAATATACAAATTGGATTAAATAAGAAATACCTTGATATTTTTCAATTAAACTAAACAGGAGCTCAAAGAAATTTTGAATAAATTGTTTCCATCGCATTACATATTAAAGGTGAGTGAACATTTTTAATTACTGTATTAATCGATTATAAGACGAATATTATTTTTGTAAGCCAGAAAGCTTCTCGTCGGCCACCAGTACCTTGGTAAGAAGCCATCAAGTATAAGATGCACTTTAAATACAGACACACCAAAATAGGGAAAAACATGTGTCTTATAATTGATGTATAATACGGTATATAAAACTCTCTGAAATATATTTAAATAATACCAATTTACGTATCTATGTACCTTAACAAACGTCTCTGCCATTACAACTTTAATCAGAATACCTGTAATACTTTGTTAATTATCGCATCTATAATAATTTTATAAAGATGATAAATACATTGCGTAAAATTTGCATATAAAATAGGATTGACACAAGATTATCACATATTAGTCGTGTTATATACAGTTTGTAGAAAGATTGAATAAATGCTCAACCATTAGAAATATCATTATGTAACTTCATATGCTGTTTGAGATTGCCCTCAACTGCAAACGTTTTATTGCATTTTGAGCATGAAAAGTATTTAACTTTCACATGGACAATCAGATGTTGGTTCAAGTGCCCCTTCAGGCTGAAGCTTTTATTGCATACTTTGCATTTGAAAGGCTTAACCTTAGTATGAACCACAAGATGTTTGTTTAAATCAGCCTTGGTTCTACACCGCTTGTGGCAAACAGCACACTCGTATTTCTTCTCATTGGTATGAATTCTTTTATGCAGTTTGAGTAATAAATTGCGCTTGAATACTTTCCCACAGGTATCACAAGGGTATATTCCTGGCACATGTATTTCCATGTGGTCCTTTAAGTACTGTTTTTGTAGAAATGCACGCCCACATACACTGCAGGTGTACGTTTTGGTCTCCTCGTGCTTCTTCATGTGGCATTTAAGCTGATACTCTGAGAAAAACAATTCTCCACACTTCTTGCAAGTGGTGGCATTTTCTAATTGAAATTTTGTAGTAATAGGTGATGCTGTGCAAGTAGTCAAATGCCGTTTATATCTGGTTACTTTTACTCCACAATACTCGCACATGTTTTTGTTTTCTTTGCAGATGCTGCATGCGACGCATTCACTTTTGTTTTGTTCATGTCGGCACATTCCATGGTCTTTAACCATATGGGCATGCATTAACTTATATGTTGGAAACACGGTCTGGCATTTTTTGCAAATGCTTTCTTCTTTAGTGGAGCATTGGAACTGTAAATGCCTATTTAAGTGGTTTTTCATAGAAAAATCCTTGCCACAATTGGAACATGTGTAAGGCTTTTCCTTGGTGTGCTTACGCATGTGATACTTTTTCCTACCTGGTAAATACTGTACAGGACATAACGAGCATTGGATTTTGGTTGCAAAATGTAACCGAACATGACCATAAAAAGTAGGGTATCGTGACTGATAGACTCGGTTACACAATTTACATGTGTAAGGGGGCCCAGCTTGCTTTGCCCCTTTCAGCCATTTACAAGCTTCTTCAATATTTCTAGGAACGTCTGTTACACCAGGTTCTTTTTCCAATTCTGCCTGTTCAGGTGACGAATTTACATTGTTTGCCTTGTCCATTGTGATGAGCAGGATGTCGGATTCGTTTTTCAGCTTAATTTTCTTTTCAAATTTTAAATTATTTATAAGACTCTCGTAATTTTTTACTACTTCATCTGCTTCACTTTCATTCTCCATTTCGTTGGCATTGTTAAATGCAATTTGATACAGGTTTTCTTCTATTTTGGTTATGCGAAGGGGCTTTTCAAAAATATCCACTGCATGTTGCTCATCTGGGAACTGAGACTGCAGTAACTGATGGGACTGGTGCAACTGAATCTTAAAATTGTGGGATATCAAAATATTCATGGCACATTCATTGCAAATTTGGCTTGGTAATGCATCATTTTCGTAAATCTAAAATCAATTTCTTATTTAATTACAATTTTACTGACCTAAATTATAATGTCTTACCTTAATGCCGAAACATTTCCATACAAGGTCTGCTGCACTTATGTTATTTAGAGTTTCGTTTGGTTCGAATAGAGGGATCCCTAAGTCAAACTGCGATAAGCATATTCTGCAGCTTTTTTTCATATTTATGTTATCTACATTTTTCAAAGCAGACGAATCAATTCGAATAGAGTTTTCCTCTTCCACTTCTTCCATTATAAGCTACGAGTATCTTTCGTGGTGGCTACATACAGCTACTGGAATATTTATTATAGAAATGTTATGTCAGAAAACTATAAATAAACTTAAAATTCAGGAAATAAGAAAAAGTAACTTAAATTGAGGTTAAGGACAAATGTAAATAGTTCATGATTTACAAAACGCCGTTAGATGGTGCTAATTTTTGACTGATTTTGATTAGGATTTTAAAGAACGGCCAACAGGCATTTTTGTGGTCAGTAATTAGAAACAATCATTTATCACCATTAATTCGTGGCTTCGGAATATTTGTATGAGTACAGTCAATCATACTAATAGTAACTAGAAACCGCTATTTATTTTGACACAAATTTGTTGATTGGAATAAGTATGGCATTACCTATTTAATTTTATCCAATGAATAAATTTCAGCAAAATTTTCATAACTACAGTATTCACAATTTTTGTTCTGAGCTGCTCAATACCAAGATTTTCCAACAACTCCCTTCTCAAAGCCTAGCTTAGCTAAATATGTCAAATTCATCGTTATTCTTGTAAGGGCAATAGCAGAACTGCCTGCAAGTCCCAAAAATGAGGGGCATTAAACAGTTTCCTTGTGAATCTGATATATACTTCACAAATATACAGAGAAGTACGAGTTTTATAATACCTCACACGTCTTACCTTACCCACTACCTCAGACATTTAAGAATTTTATACAAAAATTAACTTCTTCAACAATTAGTTTATTACTTACTGGATACAAGACTGAAAGTATATCCTCATATTTTGAAGTAAACTGTCTCTTTTATTCATACCACTTACTAATTTGAGGAGTAAAAGGTTGTAGTAAAGGCATTTACTTTCCTTATTGAAGAAAAAGGATTTGCTACAAGTTCTATTCAAATTTCATGAAGCATTTCCTCCACATATCACAAGTAATAGATTTTACCCTTACTTACATGTATGGCTCATAAATTATTTCTCACCATGGTGTTTTGAATAATTAAATACTTTTATAACACACTTCTTCTTCTGTTTATACAAAATTTAATATAAATACCACCCAGAAATAAAACAGACTTTTACTAGCTATTTAGTATCAATAGCAGGATTTTATTTGTTGCATTTTACGTTTTTTCATACTGATGGAATTATACAACAAACTAGGCAACAGTTACACAGGGAATTTTTCTTTTTAGTATACATTGCCTATATATGTTTCATACATCTTGCCATACCAGCTTTGTGAAACATTTGCGCATAGTTTGATGCAAGTGGTTTTTTTTATTTATACTTCTAATTACCCGAATAAAATCATGAAGATATAATACATAAATACATAAACTGTATGCTCTTTGTCTTTGGTAAACGGCTATAGTTAGCTTTACTTCTTTTATTAAAGGAGAAAAATTTACCTTGATTTTTATTCATATTTCATAATACATTTATTCTAACTTTCAAAAGTAAAAGGTTTTGCTTTTTTCATATAGTTTATTAATTAATTCTACCCGTTCGCCGTTTTTAATATTTAACTACTTGTACAATACACCAGTTAAAATAATATCATAGACAAATAAATATACATTTTACTAGCTATTTAGAATCAATATTTACATTTTATTTATTGCCTCTCTGTACGATCTTTCATATTGTTGGAATCATGAAACACATTCCCATAAACTAGGCAACAGTATGGTGATTCACCAGTGTGTATTCTCACATACATTACTGCATCGCCATTCCAACAAAATGCTTTCCTGTACACTGAAGGACTTTTCAGTATTGTGAGTGCTCATGTGGTACTTTCAACGGAGAACTTTAGGACAAATTTTGTATTGGTGGGTTAAAATTAGGTCTTGTGGGGATTTTGCCCTGGTATGATTCCACAGTTAAACTGGCATCACCTAAAACAATTCGAAAGAAAAAATTTAGCACAATCTGTGTTCAAAATAAACAAAAAATATTAATTCAACTGCGGCATATACAATACACTGACCTGTATGTGTAACATGATGAGTCTGAAGATTAGCTTTCGTAGTGAATGCTTTGCCGCAATAGCTACACAAAAACCTGCTGTTACCGTGTCTTGTCAAATGTGCATTTAAAGCGGTCTTACAAGACAAATGAATGCCACAAATGTTGCATACAAACTTTTCTACATGTGTCTTATCTTCTGTAGGTGTGAGATTCTTTAGATCAAGATGAATACGTGCATGTTTCTTGCAATGTGTATTGGACCGAAAAGCCTTCCCACAGTTCTCACAAACAAATGGCTTTTCTCCAGTGTGAATTCGTTTATGCACTATGAGTGTAGTCCGTTGGTTGAAACCTGGTAAAACAAGAAGCAAGAGTTACTTATTATTCACTGTATACATAAATCATAAGTCACTTAGTTGAAGCCCGTATTAATTTATAATTAAATACAGTACTGTTAATAATTTCAATATTTTATTTATAAGTTTTATATGACTTTCAATGTGTTTAAATCATCAATATCAAAAGCAATGAAAGGTGTAGTTATAGAAACAGCACATTTGATGTTGGTCTTGGTCTTAGGGCCTAACTCTAATTCACCAGCGCAAGTCAAGCAGGGAACATATACAAGTTGCGCTGGGAAGCAAAGACAACACAGCGCTGAGCAGAACCATTCCACAATTTTGCATTATATTTCATTCAAATTGCAACCATTACATTCATACTTTGTGGCCACTTCATACCAGTTGCAATGTCGCGCCGGTTGCATCTTTTGACAGATCTCCACCTGGCTTCGCCACGTGCTGTGTGGCTTTTGTTTCCTGGCACAACCTACTCGACTTGTGTCCATTTGCATCAGTTAATTAGAATTACCCCGGCAGTTTGGAACGAGTTTTCCCAATGGTCTGGATGCTGACTGTACACAAATACTTATAAAATTTTGTACAAAATGTTGTTCTAAGTGTTTTTACAAAATTCTGTGCAGTGTCATACAGCAAAATTTTGTTCAAAATTTTGTACACAATTTTGTACAAAATTCTGTAGCTCGTGCTCTAAAGTCTACAGAATTTTGTTCAAAAACAACGTCAAATCGATGCGCAAACGAGCACTTTCTAGTGTTCATCAATGATCACAGAGGGCAAAGATGTAAATGTTTTACCGCGTGTACCACCTAAAATCTCTTAACGCTAGCCATTCTACACAAACTTATTATAACTCCTAAACAAAAAAAACCTTCTCGAAACCGCAAAAATAATACAAGCCACGAAAATATAAACAACATTCGAGGTTATCTAAACAAAAGTATGTAAACAATTATTAGTAAACTTTGATAGATTTCTACCTTATCTACAGTCACATGATTAGTTTGCATTATAAAAGCAGCGGAAGTGCATCAGTTGTTCGTTGTGACTGTGTTACATAAGAGAGTTTTTCAGTTGGAATTCAAACGTTAAAAAAAATTATTGTATATTTACGTACACGTTTAGTAAATGTGGATAGCTTTTAATTGGAGGCAAACGTAAGCTTAAAGACGAAGAAGCTTCTACTTCATCAGAAACGCCCAGTACCAGTGCTAATCCTGTTATAAAATCAGTAACACGAAAATATGACCAAGCATACTTAAACTTTTGGTTTACAGGCATTGAAATAAGTGGTGAAGAAAAACCTCAATGTGTTATTTGCCTCAAAATTTTGACTGCAGATAGCATGAAACGCAATAAATCGAAAGGGCATTTAAAAACTCTGCACAAAGAATATGTCGATAAGCCTCCTGAATTTTTTGCAGAGAAAATTAGATCTTTCAGGAAACAGAAGACAAATTTCCACAAATCTCTTACAATAAATGACAAAGCTTTATTGGTATCATACAAAGTGGCTTATAAAATAGCCAAATCCAAGAAGCCACATACGATTGCAGAGCAACTAACTTTAGCAGCTGCCACAGACAAGGTAGAAACAATATTTGGTGAAAGCTATGCTAAACAACCCAAGAATATTCCTCTATGAAACGATACAATTTGCCGAAGAATTAACGATATATCTGTGGATATTCGGCAACAGCTTGAATCTGAGTTAGTTGGAAAATTATTTGCCATACAACTTGATGAAGCAACAGACAGCAGTAATAATTCTCATTTGCTATATCACAATATGTCAGGGAATGGCAATAGTTGAAGACTTGCTATTTTGCAACCTTATACAAGAGCAACTGCTGTCGAGTTGTTCAGAATTACAAATGCTGCTATTGTAAGTGCAATACTTGCAGTGGAAGGATTGTGTTTGAATTAGCACCGATGGACCTCAAATCTTGTCTGGTAGATATAACAGATTACAAGCACTTGTGAAGAAGGAATTTCTAGGAGTAGTCTGGACACACTGCATGATTAATCGGGAAACTTCAGCATAAAAATCGCTAAGTCCTGGGCTAAGATATAGGAGCTGAACATATATCATTGTTGTTTTATTGTTCATCCAGATGGATGGAAATGTTCAAGCGTATCCACGAATTGAGAAATGAAATAGCGATATTCTTGAGCAAGGAGGGATATAAGCATATGGAAAAATTCTACAGTAATTTATTTCTAATGAAGTTCTCCTACTTAGTAGACTATTCGAAAAACTCAATTCACTTAATCTTCAACTTCAGGGAAATAATACAAATATAGGTATTTGATTTAAGTGAAAGCGTCAACGCTTTTTGTAAGAAAATACAGTAATGGAATAACAAATTAAAATACAATTTCTTTGAGATGTTTCCCACAATGTGTGAATTTATCCAGAGTTACCTGCCAGAAGAGAATCATAAAAAGTTGCAAAAGACAGTGGAGGGACATTTAGAAAACTTGAGCACTACTTTCAGCAAATACTTTTTCGTAGAAGAAGACATTAAATTGGGTCACTCAAATTGGGTAATAAATCAATTTGAAAGTATACCTACCGCTCTATCTCTGCAAGAAGAAGAACAGCTAATAGATCTTTCTTCAAGTACCGCAGAAAAATCAAGTTTTGTTATCAAGTCATTAATAAATTTCTGGAGTGAACTGTCTTGTAACTATTCTCTTATTAAAGCAAAAGCGTGTCGGATACTGTTACCTTTTCCTACTTCTCACTGTTGTGAAATAGGTTTTTTCTATGTAGCTGTTTTAAAGTCTAAATGTAGAAACAAACTTCAAATAAAAAAAGAGCTCAGAGTGTCTATCTCAAATATCAAACCAAACCTGGACAGGCTGTGAACTTTAAATCAGGCACATCTTAGTCATTTGATCTATGCTTTAGAAATGTTTTATTTTAATTTTAGTTACAATACTTTTGTAGTGATAAAAATGTAAAAAATTAATTCAGATGTCTTGCTCAGTTATTCGACGTCTCCCCCCACCCCTGTTCTAATAAATGTTTAGCAGCGTATACTAGAGTAGTTCAATAAGGTTAGTAAAAAAAAAGTCAAAAGCTGTAAAATACAACAATGTGGCACCCAATGTGTACTCAGCTTTTTCATGTGCAATTTCTGGAACGGGAACGGGATATTGTGCACTTGTTCTGTTGAGATGTCTACAGTCTCATCAATCTGCACATTTACACTTAGAGGTCTTCTAGATCGCTCTTCAGTTTCAGTGCATGTTCAGCCAGAGCCATGTTTAAACTCATTTATCCAAAAATAGTCTTCAATGCTGGTGGAGAGTCCTCATGAACTTCGTTGTGAATTGTGGATTTTACTAAACTTATCAAACCACCCACAAATGAGTTTTGCATCAAGTATAAAAATTTCAACCTGTGTGACCTATATTACAGAATTACATAATGAAAAAATAAAATTTAAATGACCGATTTCAATAAATCACTATCTTTATCATTGACATATTCAATGTAATTTTAGTTGATTAAATACTTTACTTATTTCTCTTTCCCGCAATTTTTATAATTAGCTCTGGTATATGCCCAAAATATGTAATCGCATGTTTTCTTTGCTACAATGGCATTTGCGATACATTTTTGGAGTAGTTAATCGTCTTTTATTTTTAATTAATATATCAGTTAGTTTAGTACTAACTCATTGCTATGTGCACATTGTTTAATAATCAAAATCTCTCTATACAAATTAATTCAATATAGAGAGAATCTTAAAACTCTATATATGACGCAAAAATAGGACAGTACGTTATTCTTTTTGAAGTGCTGATTAAGATGTTGCCAATGATTGCTCAACCACCACAAAGCTAATCCTCACCTCTTAATAATTTACGGACATGCTACTGTCACTCGAGATAATACTTGGTAAAAGAGATACGTGGATGAAGAAACACTGGAAAGTTAGGGCAAGAAAATAGCTTAATGAGAATTATCCAAGAAGATGGACTGGTTGTGGAGGACCCACCGCATAACCTGCCAGATTGTCCTGTCTAAATCCTCTGGACTACTTTTGGGGATCCCTCAAAGATATGGTTTATCAAATGCCAGTTGCAAATGAAGAGGAAGGCATTATTCGAGTAGCTACAAAGTGTTCTGAGAATGATGGTGCTTATTTTGAACATTTATCATAAAAATGATAAAAAATTACGAATGTAATGTTTGCAAATTATTATTGAATTATTAATATCACAGCATCTGTGATTAAAGTTTAAAGTTGCATTTCCTTATTGTTACCTAGGAAATTTGACAATAATGCCCGTTTACAACAGTGTACTGTTTAAAACAGAAAACGGTAGAAGCATGTAATTTTACTAACTTTAATCATTTTGAAATGCCAATATCACTAAAACTAAACATTTTTGGACAAACGGATATTAGATTTTGTTGGTAAATTTTTACCATAGTATTCTTTTTTTTGTGTCACTTTAGGTATATCAAAAATCTACATGCTGCTAATTTGTGTTTTATAATAAAAAGAGTCCTGTGGTATTGTGATATCTGTTTTAAATTTATTATTATGTTTAAATCTAAATAATTAATGCATATTTATTTTCTTCTGTTCGTAGTTTCAATTATATGTTTGTGTGTAGATTGTTAATAAACTTTAAACATTTTGTAATAAACTCATATACATTAAAATGTCATTTATTATATATTATTTTTTAGATTGTTTGATTATAAGTTGATCTTCTATTTTGTTGATAAAAATTGTATTTACAGAAGAATATACTCTCGATGAGGTATCTGTAAAAACCTTTTAAGAAAAACCAATTCAGCTAATTTACATTGTGGTGGCAAGTTGATTAATTCCGAATGACTTTTAACTAAATATTTTTGTATGTACTCTTACCTACTAACTGTGTATGGTAATGGTTCTGCTAACATGTGGTTGGGCGAGTTGGTCTATGAAGCTACCACTCTAGCAAGCATCTAAGGTTTACATCTTTTTCTTGACTATATGATTTTAGTGGGTGTGGTTTATGGTATATTAATCTTCTTTTCTCATAATGTGTAAATTCTTCGCAATTATTTAATGTTTGATTTCATTTGTTCGGCTCTACACCAAAAATAATAAGTGCTTCCCTTATATACTTTAGCAGAAATTAAATTATTGTTTATTAATAGCACGCACTTAGCAAATTAGTAATTTGAAATTTCATGTAATTTAAATTCCCCTTTGCAACAATATTTTTCTATGGTGCTGTTAAAATTTCATTAATATTACTCATGAATTTGAAAAGGCTAAAAATTGAATCCTTATTTAAACATTTTACTTTCGTATTACCAAACTCCATGTTAGATAAATTTGGAAAATGAGGATGAAAGTTTAGTGCTTTAATTCTAACGTTGTATTGTGTCTGATAATGATGTGTTAAACACAGCAAAACGCTTTTTATGCAAATAAATTCAATAAATGATTGAAATGATTAATACTATTGTATTAACCTATTAATAAATTATGAGTAATTACCTTTTTTACAAATATCGCAAACATGGGGCTTTTCCCCAGTATGTATTAGCTTATGTCTTATTAGGTTATGGTAATTCGAAAATTGTACTAAACAGTCATTACACTCATATTGTTTCTTCTGCTGTGTATGACATCTCATATGACGTTTAAGTTTAGAAGGCAGTCCAAATTTCTTCCCACAAATGGTGCAGGTTACATCAGATTCAGTATTGATTTGTTTTGGTATTTCATTACACGATTCTATATTTGAGTTTTGTTTACTATCTACTTCAGTGTCTATTTCCCATTTAGGCGTAATAGGTAATTCGACTTTTTCTTCCTGTGGCAGTTTTGATAAAAATTTAATTTTGGGGAATTTTCCAATAGTATCACAATCATCTTTACTTTCTTTACCAGTTCCACATTTTGATGTACCAGATAATTTGGTTTTTCCTCTCGGTGTTTTGGTTGAGATAACTTCAATTTCTGGGAAATTTAAAATAATATTTGAGAGGTCATTATCTTCTGCAGTAGTTTCATATTTTGGTGTATTAGTTAAATCCGTTTCTTCTTCATTGATAACAGAGGAACCATTCATTTCAGTAGAGTTTAAAATAATGTTAGAATCTTTGCACATTTCGATAAACTTATATGTTCTTAACAAATCTTCAGTGCAGGTGTTACATAAAGTCTGTGGTAAGCTATCATCTTCAGCCACCTATAATATAAAATTTAAGAAGTGTCATAGAACAGATGTCATACTAGTTACCTTTATATTGGTACATAATTCAAATAACTTTCTTAAACTAATTTTTTCTTCATTATCTGAGTCGGATAGGTGGGTTGTACCACTGGTTAAAAGGCAAGTTCTACACACACTTTCGAAATTTGTGGTCGGCACTACATAAACCTTTTCCATTTTCACATTAATATATGAAATACTATTTCTGTTACGCTATATATGGTGTCCACTGCACTTCAATTATTTGTTTCTAAAATATAACGTTTACAATTATTATAAAATTCTATTTTCTGGATTTGTACCAAATTTGTCAACATACAAAACTGAGGTTAAGACTGTTTAGGATTTTAATAAATACTGTGTCAAGGAACCCGTTAAAGGATAGCCGCTACAGTTTTTATGTTGACAAATTTTCTTGAGATACCTACTCCAGGAATAAAGATGGCGTAGATAAATCTACAAATGGTCGCTGTAAACGGAATAAAGCTCATTCGTGGATGTGCGTTTATAAGAGGCTAATGATGTTATTTTGTTATTAAAATATCGGTAAATTTGAGTGAAATTCTTCAGTATATTGGTGTAGTCATTCCGCCGATAAACGAAAGAGAACAGGCGCTAAGGACCGACCATATGATTTTAAGTATCCGAAAAGAACATGTCATTGTTGCGTTCTGTTTGCAATCCTTGAAAATGGTCCCGCCTTTTTTGATGCGTATTACATACATACATTGGTTTCTTAAATGTACACAACGTGGCAGTTGCATAGCTGGCGTGTTCCAATCAAATAAACCAAAACCGTAAGAATTAACTGGAATTGGCACGTCCAAAAGAACAACTTGTTTAACTATGGAGTTCTTTACATTATCTTATGATAATTGACAATAACATTTTAAGTTAGCTTTCGTGATGCAGATGCAATAAGCGAAATCTTTTATTACTTATCAACAAAGAAATTCTGAAATTAATATTTTACTGCAGATAAATCTTAACATATAGCACCAATATGAAATAAAAAAAAACGTAAACCTCTCAAATTTGTTCCTTTAAAATATTGAGCATGTGTAGTGTTAAACAATACTAACACTAAGACTGTAAATAGTAATCTGTGTTTTGTAAGGACTGTTACATTGTAATATAATGGCGCATCCACACCAAACGGACAATTAGCGAATAAAACATAAACTCAGCCGTTTGTGACAGTGGTGACTTTGGTGCAGTGTGCCAGTCTTCGTGCTGTTGTCATACATTTCTTAAAATTGCTTAACAGAACTTCGTTGCAATGATTGATTTCCCTACATCGTAAAGTTGGTCTTATCCAAAAGCGACGTTGGCGATTCTTCTTTTTTTGCAATAATACACATACCGTGTGCTGACTTTGTTATTTTGTACGCAAAAGGGATGTTAATTTTATAGAGATTACATCTACTTTTTATTTTTAGAATAAAGTGATTAATTTACAAAAATATGAAATAATTTATAGAGATGGCGTAGTAATAGCTTGCGTGCTTGCTTGCTTTGAAAGAGCGAGATCTAGGACGCGGTTTTCCAAGCATCTCTATGCACTTAGGCCATATGGCCCATTGTACACCCTAACTAAGAATTTTGCCTATCTGGGGGTAATTCCAACTCCAGTAGTGATTTTTAACGTGTCACACATCGTAGTGGCACGAGACCTACGGCTTTACTTCTTATCCGACAGAAGGCGCATTTTCAGATTTTTCCCCGTTAGAAAAATCTCGCCGACCTTGGCCAGGTTTGATCCCGCGTCCCTCGGATCTAAAGGCAAATGCGCTAACCACTAGACTACCGAGGCCGGCGTAGTAATAGCACCAAATACAATATGCGAATCCCGCCGGCGTGGCTTGCTTGCTTGATTTGAAAGAGCGAGATCTAGGACGCGGTTTTCCAAGCATCTCTATGCACTTAGGCCATATGGCCCATTGTACACCCTTACTAAGAATTTTGCCTATCTGGGGTAATTCCAACTCCAGTAGTGATTTTTAACGTGTCACACATCGCAGTGGCACGGGACCTACGGCTTTACTTCTTATCCGACAGAAGGCGCATTTTCAGATTTTTCCCCGCTAGAAAAATCTCGCCGACCTTGGCCAGGTTCGATCCCGCGTCCCTCGAATCTAAAGGCAAATGCACTAACCACTAGACCACCGAGGCCGGCGCCGGCGTGGCTTAGTGGGTTCACATATATTTTGTAGCGCAAAACTTCGGGAGTTCGAATCCGCTCTTCAGTTTTATTTTTTTTATTTTTGTTGTTATAAATGTTTTATTTTTGTAATTGCAAATGTAATATTATTCTCTAAATACACAATATTATTGAATCTTGTAGATAAATTACACCAAGAACGCTTGCTCAAGTGCGGAGACAGTTTTCTAATCGTTTGGGTTACTTTTTGAATGCAGATGTACTTCATTTGAACACTTGATTTAATTTACATTTTTATTTGCGTTAATAATTAGCGTGAAATGATTTAATGGTTATTATTAAATGTGTAAAGGTAAATTTAACAATTAAATAAAACTGTTTTATTATTTAATTTTTTATGTAACCCAAAAATGCATGTATTTTGTATGATGTGATTTTCGAAAATAATGACACAGTTGGATTTATAAATATAAAAGGCTTACCATAAACAAATTAAAAAAAAAATAAAGCTGAAGGGTGGATTGGAACTCCCGGAGTTCACGTTACAAAGCATATGTGTAACCACTAACCCACGCCGGCGGGATTCGCACGTCGGATTTGGTGCTATTACTGCTATTACTACACCATCTCTATAAATTATTTCATATTTTTTTAAATGAATTACTTAATTTAATATTCTAAAAATAAAAAGTAGATGTAATCTTTGTAAAATTAACGTTCCTTCTGAATACACCTTGTTTTAAGCGCGTTTTTCAACTTGGGGAGCAAGAAATTGAAGAATTCCACAAACGCATGTATTTTCCCTATGGAGCGTATTCAAAGTCAGCACCCGGTATAGTACCCAATAGAAGCAGTATATTTTCTTCTTCTTCCTTTTCTCTTTCAATACGCCACGTTTTTTTAAATATTATTAGCACCGTTCATAAATTATGTCGACACGTATCTACGTGTGTGCACTTTGGTGTAGACTGAAGTAACATCGAACAGTTCGCGGACTAGTTTCTCCTCATTTTATTTTGTTTTTGTTTGCTTTAGCGTGGACTACTGTCCACGTTTTGTTCGCTTGTGAAAATGTTTCATTTTTGTTCATCTTTTGTCACAAACGGACAGTTTCTGCTTTGTTTTCGTGTGTCCGTTTGGTGTGGATCCGGCATAAGAGTTAAGCCATATAATATTATACAATATTTTTATACATAGGTCATGCAATAAATGATAAGGTTTTCTGTCTGTTATTTAATGATGACGTAAGTAATTGGCAAAGCTGTTGAGGTTGGTTTCAAGCAACTTCCCTGTCTACGATTGTATTGGCAATTTATTGCTGTTATGCGCTTCTGTTTCCATTACTAGTAATTTTAAGAGCCTATTCATAACAGTTTATATTGAATTTATTCAATAACTTATTGAATTAAGTTTTTATTGAAGTTTGTTTATTTCTATTTATTATTAAACCGTTTTTTAGAGGTTACACACACAAAATACAACTTATGGTTTTTTATTGACATAACCTTAACTTACGCAAGCACGCTTGTGTATTTCATAAGTACAACGTGAACTTATCTTCTGTGTATAACATCAGTACAACGTGAACTAAAACGACTAACAAGAAATATCTAACCTTAGATCTAGTAACTTCTTAATTTTAAGTTTTAACACTTGTTTTACACTTTAACACTTTCCCTTGTTAAATGAAAAAATTAAAACACTCACAGAAAAAACTTGTAACTAACACTTACAATAATCCCATTTGAGTACACAGAATCTGTAAACGCATTTTAGGTAATGGTTTAGTCATAACATCCGCCACTTGTTGATCAGTTGAAACTTGTTGAACACCAAGTTCTCCTTCACTTAGTTTTTCACGAATGAAAAAATATTTAATAGCTATATGTTTAGTACGGCGGTGAAATTCTGGATTCTGCGCTAATTTTACCGCTGCTGAATTGTCAATTTGTAAAATAGGAATATGTTTTAGCTCTGTAATTTCTTTAAATAGTCGTATCAGCCAAATGATCTCTTTGACAGCCTCATTTGCAGCTACGATTTCAGCTTCAGTAGTTGATGTTGCTACCATTGCTTGACGCTGGCTTAACCATGAAATGGCTCCTCCAGTATGGATGATGACCACTCCAGATGTAGAGCGGCCTGTCTTTGAGCAACCTCCAAAATCTGCATCGCTGTAGCACTCTAAACTACCATTTTCTGTTTTTGCCTTGTATGAAATTCCATAATCAATCGTCCCTGCTATATAACGAAAAACTCGCTTCAATCTTGCTATATCTTCGATGGTAGGATTTTCAAGAGATCTGGATAAGAAGCTCACACTGAAGGCTAAATCAGGTCTTGTTCCAAACATTAAATACATTAATGCTCCAACTGCTTCTCTATAAGGAAATTTTGACGTTTTATCATCTTCTTTCCTTGATTGTTGAACATCCGAGGTTTTCAACATAGGAGTAGATACTGCTTTGCATTCTGAGAAATTAAAACGTTTAAGAATGCTCTTCGCATATGTTTGCTGACTAATTTTGATACTGCTATCATCAAAATGTTCAATTTGCAGTCCTAGAAAGTAATCGGCAGCTGACGTTGTAACTTTAAACTCTGCCTTTAATTCTTTAAAAAATATTTGCAAATCACATTGATCAGTCGCTGCGACTAATCCGTCATCCACATACAAAATTACCATTAGTTCTCTGCTTTCTTTATTTCGAATGTACAGGCATGGATCAGCTTGACTTACCTTGAAACCAAGTTTCAGTAAGAAGCCTCCGAAGCGCCTGTTCCAACATCTTGGCGCCTGCTTCAAACCATACAAGCTTCTTTTTAATTTGCAGACCCTATTTGTACCATCTTCGTACCCTCTTGGTTGTGCCATATAAATAGTCTCTTGGAGTTCTCCATATAAGAAGGCTGTTGACACATCAAATTGTGAAAGATGCATCCTCTTACTTGCAGCAACACTTAGAATGGATCGAATAGTTGTCATTTTTGCTACGGGACTAAATGTTTGGCTGTAATCAACACCTTCCCGCTGACTAAACCCTTTGGCAACTAGTCGTGCCTTGAACTTGTCAACGCTGCCATCTGCATTGGATTTTAGTCGAAAAACCCACTTACATAGTATCACCTTGGTATTTTCTGGTAGATTCTTGAGTTCCCAAGTCTGATTTTCTCTTAATGAACTCATTTCTCTGTCCATTGCTTTCTCCCACTCGATACTATTCTTATGTGTAAGTGCTTCTTCATACGTTTCAGGAGTCTTTGTGGTAATAATAAAATTTTCTATTGCCAGTACATAATCGTTGAAAATTTTTGGCTTCTTTAAGGTTGAGCGATCTCTCAAGCTGAGACTGGATTCTATTTGATGATTACCCTGGATATCATCGTGATCTGTCTCATTTCCAGTTTCGTACTCTTCTGAACTATCTTCCTCTTCTTTGATAGTTTTTGCATCGCTTTCTTTTACGCTATCTTCAACTTCATGTTGAATTTGCTCTTGTGTTTCTACATCTTGAGATTGCATTCTAACAAGCTCGACACAACTTCCTGGCTTTTCTTCAAATTGTACGTCTCTTGACAGGACAATTTTATGACTTTCTTTTAGCCAAATCCTGTAGCGTTCATCACCATCGTATCCTATGAGGTACCCTTTTACCGCTTTCTTGTCCATCTTTCTGCGCTTTTGACTGGGAATATGTGCATAACAGATTGAGCCAATAATCCTGAGATGCTTCGTTCTGGGTTTTTTGTGTGTCCACAACTCGTAAGGACTGATGTCATTTACAGATGACTTTCCAGTTCTATTTAAAATGTAAATAGCGCTGTTAACTAACTCAGCCCACATTGCTTCCGGATAACTGACTTCCGAGTTTGAATACTTCAGTGTTCTGGCAATCTCAACTATGGTTCTGTTGTCACGCTCGCAGATGCCGTTTTGTTCAGGAGTGTAGGGCGCTGTCAATCGTTGCGTAATTCCATTTGTACGTAGAATGGACCGAACTTCTTCGTTGTCAAACTCTCCACCATTGTCGCTCAGAATTTCCTTTATTGAATGCTTCAATGTCTTAGTATGCATGAGAAAGTCTTTAAGAGTTTCACTAACTTCTGATTTCT